>CM057453.1:107737500-107985000 GCA_016271365.2 Neoceratodus forsteri | reverse complement strand
CCCAGTCTCTTGTGCCAGCATGGAGCCTGGTATCATTCATCAAGAAAGCCAGCCAGCCAGCCAGCCAAAAACATCTCCAGCAACCTAGTCTCTTGCAGTGTTGTAGAGCCCAGCACCAACCGTCAAGTCAGCCAACCTGCCAGACATCTCCTCCAGCAACCCTTCTTGCACTAGTATAGAACCTGGCACTATCTATCAAACCAGCCAGCCAGAAGAAATTCCTCCAGCAACCAAGTCTCTCTGGGGCATAGCCAAATGCCAGCAGGAGCAGACATGCATCACCTAGTTCTGTAGCGAATATATTTAGAAACTAGCCTTAAAGTTATTTTTAATGTTAGTTTTGTGCTCTGAGTATACTGGTCTATTGAGCATTGTCTTCATGATCTATAGAACTCTGACTGTTTTCAACATGAGGGACCCGAGGAAAACGGCACCTGAAGTTGGAAGAAATATGGCTCAGTCAGGCTCAGGATCCCATGTGACAGAAAAGGGAGCTGATACAACTAATGGCAAAGTCTTGCAAGCTGTTAAAACCTTTAAACTGCAGGTTACTGCACTGGACCAAAACATTTGGACTTTAATGGTAGACCAGCAAGGTAAAATCAGTGGTGGCAGTGATGCAGGGCTGTAATATTCCCAACATTGGGATTTTGCAAGCCTCCCAAAGGTGCACAGACCTGCAGTTAGACCAGCACAGTGCTGGTCTAAGCTGCCATTTACCACTGCCACAGTCCTCGCTGGATGGGGTGACCTCTGCCTCCTGGAGAAGGTGCTCAGACAGCTCCTAACTCCTGCCAGACCACTGCTTGAGTGGCTGGTGGTCTGTGGCCGGTGAGAGCCTGTAACCTCCCCTGTGGTGGCATGGGTGCTGTACACTAATTTTGGGTGCTAATCTGTTTCTTTTGGTGGGAAATGTTGTTACTTTCCCTGCATGTGGTATTCCCTGAACTCGCTGAATATGTATCCGCTGTAAGGTTGTGCATGTTTTAACTTCTGTAGATTTCTGTGAGTTATGAATAACTGTTTATAAGTTTTTGCTTATAAAATCAATAAACAGATTTTACAAAAAAGGTCTCTTCTAACTCATGTAGAGCAGAGCCTAGCACCAGCCATCAAACCAGCCAACCAGCTAACTTCCAGTAGCCCAGTCTCTTATTCCATTATAGAATCTCACACCAGCCATAAAGCCATTCAGTCAGCAAGTCACAAACCTCCTCCAGCATCCTAGTCTCTTGCAGCAGCATAGAGCATGGCACCAGCAAGCAAGCAAGCCAGCCAGCCATCCAACTAAAAACCTCAGGTAGCCCAGTCTCTTGCACCAACATAGAGAACAGCACCAGCTTCAAGGCAACCAACCAGTCACAAATCTCCTCCAGTAACTCAAGTGTTTTGTACCAGCATAGAACCCCAGTATCAACCATCAAGCCAGTAAGCCAGCCAGCTAAAATCTTCTTCAGCCAACCTGGTCTCTTGAAACAGCATAAAACCCCAAACCAGCTGTCAAAGCCAGACAGCCTGCCAATAATAGCAACCCAGTCTCCTGCACCAGTGTGGAGCCCAGCAGCAGCCTCAAGACAGTCAATCGGCTAAAACCTCTTCCAGTAACCCTGTCTCTGCATCGTGTAGAGCCTAGCACAAGCCATCAATATAGCCAGACAATCAGCAAGCCAAAATTCTCCTTCAGTAACCCAGTCACTTGCACCAGCGATCCAGCCAGCCAGCTGTACAGCCTGGCACCAGCCATCAAGCCAACCAACCAGCCAGTCAGAATCCTCCATTGCAACCTAGTCACTTGTACCAGCACAGAGCCCAGTCCCAGCCATCAAGCCAGACAGCCAGCTGAAAACCTCCTCCAGCAACCTGGTTCTGTGCACCAGAATAGAGCATGGCACCAGTTGTCAAGCTAGCCAGATAGCTAAAACCTCCTTCACCAACCCAGTCTCTTGCAGAACTGTAGAACCCAGCACCAGCCATCAAGCCAGCCACCAGCCATCCAAAAGCCTCCTCAAACAACTGCTATTACACGGTATAGAGGCTGGCACCAGCTGTCAAGCCAGCCAGTCTGCCAGCCAGCTAAAAATATTTTCCAGTGACATGGGGCTCAAAAGGTTAGGACTAGCACAAGGGACTTGCGATAAGGTGATATGGTGCAAAGGGCTCCTGCACCACCCATACACCAACTCTGATTTTGTAAGGGACTGTGCACCACTGGGGGACCGTCTGCACCAAGTGGGCTTTCTGTTCTTGCAACAGCTGCTCTGGTGTGCCACAGCGGAAGGGGGCTTGCACCAGGGCAGGGCTGCAATACTCCCTAAATTGGGATTTCACAAGCCCCCCCAAGGGTGCACTGACCCTGCAGTTAGACCAGCCCAGAGTTGGTCTAAGCTGCCATTTGCCACTGCCACAGCCCTTGCTTGGTGGGGGTGACACTCTGGCCCCTGGGAAGGTGCTGGAGACAGCCCCTGACACCTGTCAGACCACTGCTTGAGTGGCTTGTGGTTTGTGGCAGGTGAGAGCCTGCAACCTCCCTTGTGGTGGTGCTGGTGCATCCACCCCCAGGGACTCACACTATCCTGCCGTCTTCCTTCGGGGCAGTTGTCACCTCTTCCCCAGCTGGACCCTTTCCACATACCCCCATGAGTCAGGGCATCCTCTGACTGACCCACCAGCCACCAGGGCGACAAGCTGGTGGGTAACCATCACCGCCCACTGGTGCTACAAGCCTGTGCCAGAGCCATGGCAGTCCCTTCCATGTATTGTTTGGTACATTGGTTGGCTTTCGCAACTCAGGGACTTTGGTGCTGGGACCCTGTTCTCTTAAAACTGCAGGGTCCCTGGTGCACCCATGTTTGCCACAGGTGGTGGTTCACCGCAAAATACACCAATCTAAATTGGCTTTTGAAAATCAAGCTCTCCGGTCTCTTGCACCAGCATAAAGCCTGACATCAGTCATCAAGCTTGTTAGCTAGCCAGCCAAAACAGCACCCCAGTGTGTTGAACCAGCATTGAGCCCAGCACCAGCCATCGAGCCAGCTAAAAGCCTGTTTCAGCAACCTTCTCTTACATCAGCGTACAGCATAGAGCCCTGCACCAGCAATGAAGCCAGCCAGCTAAATTCCTCCAGCAACCTGGTCTCTCTCACCAACGCAAAGCCTGGTACAAGCTGTTAGTTATCCAAACAGCGGAAAACCTCCAGCACCTTAGTCTCTTGCATCAGCATAGAGCATGGCATCAGCCATCAAGCCAGCCAGTTAAAAACCTCTTCAGCAAACCAGAATATTGCACTCAGAGTAGAGCTTGGCACCAGCCATCAAGCCAACCAGCTAAATACCTTATCCAGCAACACAGCATCATCTTCTGGCTCAAGTAAGTCCGAGGTCCTGCGCCAAAATCTCTCATCAGGACTTTTTCATCTGCTGCAATAGTTAGTCTCTTTGTTCTCCTAATAATGCTGGTTAATTAAAGTTAACTTACTTGACAGCACTCCCAAGGACAGGTTCCAGCTTGTGGTCTTGCACACTTATTAAAACTATTTTCTCTGCTGGTGCCTCCTTTCTTGCAGCTAAAATAAAACTCATGGCGACCAAAACATAGGCTCCTCCTTATATGTGACACCCTGCAATGCAAATGAGTTTCTAGCATTAACATATAATTCTCCAGAAACACAGTCTCCTGCACCAGGGTAGCAGTGACACCAAACATGGCTCCACCAAATACTTTTCCACCAGCATCTCTCTTCAGGGCCTTTCTTCATCTGCTAAAATGGTAAGTGTCTATGTCCTTGCTAATAATACAAGTTAATTATTTGTATTAGTATTTTAGTGCATTTCCATGCTGACAATACAGGTACTGATCTCATGTCACAAACCATTGAGCAAGATCAGTAGCAGCAGTGCCAGACCAGCATGGAAATACACTACAATACTGATTGAAATGTCCAAGACATATACAGGCACTCAGACAATCCCTATGGCTTAGTCCTCATTCTTATTATCGGAGGCACAATTGTAGGGGTCCCTGGGTGATTTAGTGAAGCAATGTGGTGGGCAGGGCATTGCAGGATCAAGCAGATATAAAAGTGCATAAACCAAAATGAAGTTAAAAATATATTTTAACTGGCAAATTTCTTAAATGGGACTACTAGGTCCCAGGCTCCTAGTGCATTAGCTATGGGCACTTGATTATTCCTCATGAGTCAATATTAAAATCATGACCTTTAGCATGGAGGAGAGGATGAATCCCCTGTGGAGGAAATCTCAGAACCAAAGTTGCCATCCCTCTTGGCTTGGGCTATTATTCATGATGGCTGCAAGCAATGCTGAATCTGGAATCAAGTTCCTGGGAGATGTTTGAATGCTAAGGCACTCACACCATCCCTCTGGTGGAATAATGCCATAAGGGGTATCTGGCTAATATACACAGCCAAAGCGGTGTTCACCACCTGGGAGAGGTTCTCACCCTCAAGACATGGGGTGAGGAGAATAGTGACAACTGGATGGCTTTTGCCTGACCTCAGGTCTGAGAGGAAGCCTAACCTTGATTTATAATGATAATAGGGACTAAAGGAAGGGAATAAGAGTGAAACCAGGGGACCATAGGCAGACACCTTGAAGATTGCAACAAGAGGTGCCACAAGTCAATCTGCATGGCAGAAGGGACTCCAAGACAATGGCCCCTACCCACAAGGTACAAGGTAACCATACTAAACACACTGAGAGGTGCCACTGGGTCAATCAGCATGGCTAAAAGGGCCTCCACATGGAGAGGGTCCCACCATGAAGTCATAAAACTATACTGTGAGGTGCTGCTTAGATGATCTTCATGCTAAAGGGGCCCATGGCAAAAGTCCCACCCTCAAGACAGGGAAGGAGAGATGGGAATGCTGCAGGTGCTGCTGAGTGAATATTAATGGCTAAAAGGACCCCACTCAGCAGGGGTCCAACCTTGAGATGCAGACTTCATAGAAGAAGAGCACATCACCCTACTGGGATGATAGCCTCAGCAAGGCCCACAAAGATAGCTCTTTAGGGCTGGAGATAAATAGGGTATGCTGCTGACAAAGGGAGCTGGTAGAAGTTGAAGCCAGGTAGGCTGAATGCTAAAGAGGGCAATGCCTGGCAGGTAGGATGAAGTATGACAAGGAGGGTGAATGCCCATGTGGGTAGTATGATAAGAAGAGCTAATATGATAAGGAGGCATAGCTCAGTAAGGTGGTATAGATGTTCAGCCCAGTATAGCCTGCAGAGAATGAGTGTGGTGCTCAAAGGAGCAATGAAGGAACTGATATCAGCACAACGCCATATAGGCAGGGCCGGGAATCAGGAGGGAGTTGGCATAGGGGAACCAGCAAGGGTTAGGCAGAGGGAAGGAGGGAAGTACAGAGAACTGGAACAGAAAGCAAGAAGGTGAGAGAAGCAAAGGGAGGGCAGGCAGGAGGAAGGACGCAGCATAGGGGTAGGTATAGGTGAGCACAGGCCAGGATGGGGGCAGAGGCAATGCTAGGAAGGGCCAAAGCTGGGCAGAAATGAGGAGAGAGAGGGCAGGTAGAGAAGAGACCAGATGGAAGAGTGGGAGACAGAGATAAACAGGGCAGAAATGCAGGAGCACCATGGAAATTAGGAGAACAAAATGGCCCAGTGGGGCAATGGAAGCCATCCAGCAGGAAGAGGACAGGTAAAGGAAACCCCTGACAACAGCAATCCACACCATGCCCATGGATCCAGAACAGCAGTGGCAGGAGCTGCCAGAGTGAGAGAACAGGAACCCTATGTGGCACACAGCAACTCATCTTGGAATGCCACAGGTCAGGAGGCATGGGAGGGGATTAAGATGCCCAAGTCAGCAGCTGCAGCAGGAAGGAATCTATAGGCAGAAGCAGGGTAGCAGCAGCAGCGCAGGTAGGAATCTGTTTAGAAAAGGATGGCAGGGGAGAGTTGGTAGCAAGTAGCAACCACATGAGTGATGCAACAAAATGAGCCTCTGAAGGTCACTTGGGAATGCACAGTTTAAGTACCATTTGGTGGGTGGATGGCAAGTAATGCTCACTGCCCCACAGCACTGAACCATGTGCAAGGCCCTACTAATGTTGTGATCAGGACTTTCTCTGGGCTACAGATTAGATTTTATTGCTTCATGCTGGTGACTGGAAGCAACAGTACTAAGTTTTATGGACTAGCCAGGTGACTTGTGGAAAGTGTTTTCATTTTGTATTGTTACTAAGAAATTGCTGAAGTTGTGGTACAGCCTTTATTGTTTGTTCTCTACTCCTGTTGTGAACTGCATTCTGAGGCCTGATATTCAGACTGGCGCCAGGCTGGGCGCAAGCCTGGGCACAGTGCAAATGGTCGCGAGGGGCATTGACAGGGTGATATTCAACGGAGCTGCACCATGGCACAGCAGCACTGAATATCATACCCTGGCCACCACAGTGTGCATGGTGCGGTGGCACTGCGCAGTGCAAGTGGCCAGAGGGAGCAGTGGGATGCGCTGTGCAAGTTCGTGCGCTAGGTGCAACAACTGTGATATTCAAAGTGCACATGCAAATGGGGGCATAATGCATGCAAGCATAAATGGGGCCATTTGTGTCATTATGGCCCATTTGCATGCAGATGCGCTTGATCCTCGGTGACTTGCGCCTGGTGCCCTGCCAGGCTGCAGCCTCGGGGACCTACACCCCTACATAGCACGCAATATGCCCCACTGCCTGATCGCAGGCATATGTAGAATTAAATATTCGTCAATACAGGGTCCAGTGGATCACAGAAGCCAATCGCTGGGCATAAGTTGTAACAGCAGTTCATCCCTGGTGGACAGTGGGCTGCTGCAGGCTGATTGCTGGTATGTTGTAGCAGAGGTTCAATACCCTGGTAGTCCAGTGTGCTCTCCTCACCCACTCCACTGAGCCCCACCGCTGCTCCCCTCAGTCACGTGGTGGCGGCAGCACCACCCACCTGCCACCCTGCCACCGCCGACTGACACCATACAGAAGGGCTGTATGCCCATTGGTCCACAGCGTGGTCACATATCTAGACTGTGTATTACTGTGTATTACAGGCAGGGCTGCATGCCCATTGGCTCATGCTGTGGACCAATGAGTGCACAGCTCTTCCATACAGTGTCAGTTGGCAGGCGGGCGGCAGGTGAGTGGGTTCTGCTGCCCGCTGCCGACAGGGGGGATGAATGGGGCAGTGAGGCTTAGTGGGCAGGTGGGAGGGGGTACTCTGAACTACCAGGGCTTATTGGACCCCTACTTTTACAACATATGCCGCGATCGGCTGGCAGCGTCCACTGGGCCACCAGGGATATTGGACTTCTTTATTTTAACTTATGCCCGCTGATCGGGCTGCGAGCAGTCCACTGGACCACCAGGGATATTGACTTCTTTATTTTAACTTATGCCCGTGATCGAAGCTGTGAGTGGTCCACTGGACCACCACGGATTTAGGAGGATCCTTTTCACGTATGCCCCCAATCGGCATGGGGGGCCGCCAGGTGCAGCCGAGTTGGTGGCCACCACAGGTGGCAGCTGCGGTTGCATCCTGCACACGGCAGCTCACCTGTGGGTGGCCAGCTGTTGTTCCTTTTTGGGGCTTACCTGTGCAGCACAAGTAGGTTGTGTATGCATGGCTCAGCATATCCCTGGCTGAATATCGGATGTGCGGATTATGATGGGCATGCCCTCCACCTGCACCGCAAGACATTACTGATGCGCCCAGCCCACATCGATTTGTGCCAGGCACAATCCCCATCTGAATATCGCGCCGGGTGCATCAGTGGTTGCGCATGGTAATAGTATTGTGCCATGCCCAACCCTTCTGAATATCTGGGCCTGTATGTTTGTGGGATGGGGGACAGGGTAAGGGTAAGTAACTCTTATTTTGTGGATCGAACCATTCTAGGTATATTTGAATGTCTCAGTCTATCATTTTGCCGTCATTTGTTCCTTTTACTTAATTTATTGTACATATTGGGCAACCTTTAAAAATGCAGACATGGATGCAGATTCTGCTTTTACCTGTTTCTGCTTAAATGTGTCAAAGTAGCCTCTTCTGTTATTTTCAAAAGATTTGTCCATCTATTTGCAGCAAACAAATCATGATTTGCATTAAAAACCACAAATGTGGTTTGTGTCAGTTTTGCTGCACTGTGTCTTTTTGGATGTGAAATTTGATTCAGTTAGATCATCTAATAGCAGGTTTAACAGTTCGGACTGATTTTGTTTACTATAAGAAAATAGTGGCTGGTGGATCTCGAATGGATTCTTTTGAAAACGCTGCCCAGTTATGCCTTAGAATGGAAGATCAGTTCTGTTTTTCTTCAGCATTTTCAGATGGTAATTGTTGTTTCTTTGCTGTATAATTGAGAGCCAAGGACTATGACAATTTGGATTTGATATGCCACACACCACTAGCAGATGCAGCTACGCAGGGCGACTCCAGAAGCCACCACTGTGTCATCCTAGCAACTCTAAAATGGCCCTCTTGAAGCCCAACTCCAGTACCAGCTGCACATCCTAGCATGCAAGCTCATGGGTTCATCCCTCCTCCCAGTCTCG
Organism: Neoceratodus forsteri; assembly: GCA_016271365.2. Taxonomy (NCBI): domain Eukaryota; kingdom Metazoa; phylum Chordata; order Ceratodontiformes; family Ceratodontidae; genus Neoceratodus; species Neoceratodus forsteri. The sequence continues at coordinate 107,976,446 of CM057453.1, read as the reverse complement.
CTGGGCTCATTGCTCCCAAGCACAACCCATGGAACCTCCGGACCTTCTCGAACCCTTCAATGTACTGAGGCTAAGGACCAAGGCTGGTGAAAAGTCCTTCTCTTACATGGCCCTCCTCTGTGGAACAAACTTTCCATGGTGCAGGGAAGCCCTATCCACAAAAACTTTCCACACCAGACTCAAGGCCCATTTATTGACACCTAGCCTATGCCTCTGCCAGGGCACCTGACAACCCTCACCCAACCTCAGCTTAGAAACCCTTCCTCAGGCTCTCTCCACCACCCACTCACCCACCCTCCTCCTTCCTTCCAACTCTTAAATGGTTGCTTACATTGTACCACTGTGAATAACTGTATATCCCTCTGAATATCTTGTATATGTACAATACTCAATGTCATCTATGTAATTACTCTGTCTGTATAACTGAATTGTCTATAATATGTTCACCCAGGCCTCGAAAGGGACCTCCGGGTCCAGTGGCCTACCCGTTATCAAAATTAATAAATAAACAAATTAATCAAAAAAGTAATACACACTACTCCCTTTAGACCAGCAAACAGCTGTTTTAGCCTAATCTGAGCTTTAAAAAGGAACATTTTTCAGAGAAAGTGCTACCCCTTGACAAAATTATACCTCTTTTAAAAAAACTTTATTTTATTGCATTTTATAGCAAATAAACTGCTTTCAAGACTATGTCATTAGCTGATACATATCATAGATCACAACAATAAATGTAGTCATAGTGAAGCACATATCTTAATGATATCACATAGAGGGCTAGCTGCCATCTTGAAACTTGTGTCATTTAGCACATATGAGCTTTATATGCAGTCGATGCAAAGGCACTTTACAAAATGTAACATTATAAAGTGATTGTTTACCAAGCTAAACTCGCCTTTCAGAACAACTCAGAAATTGTATTAACAAAGAATAGTACTTGGTCCTTTACGGAACCCTTCTCCTTCGGTGCATTTAGGAACTAGGGAATTTCTCAAATGTATTTATCACTATGATTTCATGCTCATTATTAAGGAAAACAGTTTAACTTCTAGTATGTATGGGTATTCACACCTTCTCTTCCTTGCCCGGATTAAGAGAGGGATGAAGAATTTGGGTGGGGGCATGCGTGGTAATCCAAGCCTGAGCTACATGTAGCACTGGTTATCCGAGTTGCCTTGGATCCCAGCCACGAGGGTGTTCACACCAAAAGTGATACACAGACTAAGGCTGATACACTATTTTAATTCCACATTACCTCTCACTCCACCAGGTGTGCCATTTAGGGTTGCCAGGGTCTCATTTACAACCCTATGAATTTTTTACAACCTACATTCTGTTTGCAGATCCTGTACTGTGGCTGCCTGTGCTGGCTCCTGGTTCACATTTCTTCCTATGTGTATTTTTTGTTATGTTGTGTTGTCTGCTGACTGGTCCCCCGTCCCATTCTTTAGCCTCCACTCACCAGCATCCAGTCTCCCTCCCATCCTGTTCCCAACTAATCACGCCATGAAACTTAATTTTTTTTCCTTTGCAGTCACAGCACTAAACTGCAGCTTCACACCACATGTGAAGGTTGAAAAAATAGCGCCTGCACCATTGTAACTTTGGGACCACAGGTACTAGCCTGTACTCAGTTCAGCTGTGGTTGTCCAGTCCAGTATGAGGAGGAACTTGGTAGGAGGGTCAGAGGAGAGAGAGAGAGAGAGAGAGATGGAGTCGTGACAGACAGAGTTACGTTGGCTATTTAGTTCCACTAAACTTTTAGTTCTCTCTGCTCAAATAATGTCCCAAAATTACCAATATTCCTTGGTTTCTAACCACTCCTAGATGTTCTGGTATCTTGGAATCTTTGCCTCACTTCAGTTCTCTCTCCACACCCTTCAGGCACCAGCTATAATCAGCTCCATGCTCCTCTGTGTGTTGGGACTTCAGAACCTCTCCACCTTGGGACACCACACCAAAGTCCTTATGACTTCAGGATATCAGAACCGCTCCCGCTTGTCTCAGGGCTCACACCAGGACTGACACATCTCACTGCAGGTAACAATGTACCATCCATATCGTGAAGGCACCAAAATGCTTAGCCATGTAGTGAGACGAAGAAAGAGAACTCCCCAAGTGTGGATGTTTAACATCCATTTAAAAAAAAAAAAGTATGTATCTCTTTACTAGATCTGAGGCATACCAGAATGTAAATACAGACAAGTCTATTAATTTAGGTTGCAACTCAGCATACAACCCATAGTGTACACCTTGGATACCATCTGCCAGATACAGTTGCTGAGTTATCCAAAATGAATCTGTCATGCATTGTAGGTACTGATTGGGACAGGAGTAAAAGTTTTACAAGATTGTCATTCTAGCTACAATAATTCAACCAATCAAAGTCCAGGGAGAGAAGTCCATTTTTTCAAATCGTGTATAATGCTATTTAGTAGAGGTTGTCTTTTGATGATCCTTATGAAGTATTACACTTAATTATATTTTATTTACTTGACAGTTTGTATATTTTGATCTTGTGATATGAAGGTTTCCAAGATTAAGCATTTCACTTCTTTTGCTAAATAATTTTACACCAGAGGCATCCCAAGTGTTTTAATTATTGTATGAACTTCTGATAGGGAGTCTTACGGGTTTGATATCATTAATGAACATTCATCGGTGTATAGACTTATCTATATATTTGGTAGAGACTTATCTATATATTTGATAGTTGCCTAACAGATATAGCTAGGACTTCTATCACAAGTGTAAAAGTTGAGAGGTATAATGGGCAACCTTGTCTGGTGCCTCTTTCAAGAATTCATTTGAAAGAGATACCATGCCCTTCGCCTCCGTTGTCTTTATCCTGATGACATGACCTTCTCATTCCCCTACCTTAGACTGCACGTCACATGGACCATTTGTACTGTCTCCACATTAATTGCATACCCTTCCTCTACGGTGCTCCTTTTAGCCTCTACATGCAATTTATCCTGATATTGTGATATTGTGTATATGTTGTGTATTTTTGTCTATGTATAGCTTTCCATATTCTGTATCATGACAGAATGTTGTAAATTGCTTATTCTACATATGTATTTAAATGTATGAGGCTTATTTAACCGTGATCTGTATCCATCTCTGTTTGGTATTCAAGCCTACCTTTCCTATAACCCATGTTGTTGCACCTGTACTTTGACTGGTAATGAAGCCCTCTGTTGACTGTATCGCTGTATTGTATTACTGTGACTGTATGCATGTCCACCTTGTAAATGAATATATCTCAATGGTGTTCTGCCTGGTTAAATAAAGACTTGATTGATTATTAGTTTTTTTTTTAATATATACCCTGGGAGACAAGAAACATATATATCCACTTTCTAAACTTTGGTCCCAGGCCCAATTTCTCAAACACTAGATGAATGTAACTCCTTCAATTCCGGCTGTCACCTTTTTGGCATCCAGGATTAATAATATAGGGTTAGTGTAGTGCAGAATCAATAAAGTTAATTGCTCTTTTTATGTTTGTGCTAAGATAAATATACTGTATATATATACCTTTAATAAAACCAGTTTGATCAATGTGTATAATGGATGGCAGGATTTTTCAAGGTGGAATGCTATCATTTTGCTAATATTTTAAAGTCAGCATTCAAGAGAGAAATCAGCCTATAACTGAGCACTTATCCAGGTATGTTTCTTAGGAAAGAGTGATAAATTGGTATCTAAAATAATTCTGGTAGCTTCCTGCAATGAAATGATGTAGTATAGAGCCTTGACAACTGTTGATCAAGTTTAGGGCCATACTTTTTATAGGGAACAAAGGGATAGCATCTGGGGCTGGAGCTTTCACAGGCACTAGTCCCTTAATTGTTAGTTGAACCTCCTCAGCTGTAACATAGTTCTGTAGCAGTTCCAGACAGTGATGTAAGGGGACTGAATTCAGACAAAGCTCAGCAGCAACGGGGAGCTATCACTATCTGATGAAGTTCAGTACGAAACTGATAGAAGGCCCTGTTGATCTCCTCAGGTTGACAGAATATTGGTTTGGTTACAAATCCTCTGTTTGTTTTTTGTTTGCATAAAGTTATTTCAGGTCTTCAGCCTGACACACTATTATTGAACTTTCTCCTAAATCCATCAATTCTTTTGGCACTGGATCACAAAGCAAATACACTTTCAAAATTCATTTGATCTGTTAAACACTAGGTCATAACTCAATCAGTTCTAGTGCAACCACATTTTACAATACTTTTCACAATCAGTCAATTCAAGGAAACATATTTAAGTCTTTATTCAGCCTTTATAAAGTAGCTTAATGGAGAAGTCCACCCAGAATGTGCAAAAACATATGTCATGTAGAGTGTTTTGATATGTATGTTAAGTCCTAGTGTGTCCTTCCCTCTGTCTGCTATTAGGAGTTTTTCCTAAATTAGCCTGCTAGCTGTATGGTATTTTTATGACCCCTGGGATCTCCATCACAAAAGGTTTATTGTCTTTTCTTTCTCTACAATGCACCCTGGCTCATGTGACGTAGCTCTGCTCTTAGATTTAGCAGGGTCTGTCACAGCTCAACCACAAAGATAATACTTCTTTCATAGAAGTCACACTGCTAGATTTTGGGTTAGTGTAATCATTATTATTTTTGATATTAGTACCTGGTCCTGCTATGTTACACCCTATAAGGTGATGTTCAAGTTTTACTACTTAGTACTGGTGCAAAACTGAAAATGACTGAGAGAAATAGAGTAAATAGTGACATGATTCAAACACACACACACACACACACACACACACACACACACACACACACACACACACAGAGCAGAACATAGCAGGACAAGGTACTGCTATCAAAAATAATAATGATTGCACTCCACCCAAAATCTAGCAGTGTGTCTTCTCTGAATAAGTATTTTCTCTGGCTGAGCTGAGACAGACCCCTGTAACATGACACTGGCTTCTGCAGGGGCAATTAGACATCACAACAAAGGGCACTCTGGGAAGATTATCCGGGAGAAGGGCCATAAAAGAAACCAGAATGGCAGCTTAAGGGCAATAAAACAGTTAGGAAAAGTTAGAAAAACATATCTCACAGCCAGAGGAAAGAAAACATTGGGAACTGGTTAGAACAACCGAAAATAAGACTACTATATATCTTTTCTGATTTTTAACATGGAGTTTTCCTTTAAAGGAAAACTATTGTTTTCTAGACTCACCACCCCCAAATCCTCCCCTCCCCGATTAGGGCTTTCACATAGAAAGACACATTTTTTAAACAGAGGAACCTAATAATAACTTTGTAAACACTGCCTTCAGTGAAGCTGGAATGTGCACAGTGCCTTACAGACAGTGAGCGCTCTGCACCACTGGCTTGTGCTGAAAAGCAACGTTTAAGTGGCAGAGTCGCACTATAACCTGAGATGGCACCAGGCAGCACCTGCCATGTTCCCTGATAGTGGTGTTTACAAATTTTAAATAAAGTAAGTTCCTCTGTTTTAAAAAATATTTTAACTGTGAAAGTGCTAGCTGGGGATATGGCTTTGGGACTCGAATGTGGGGAGTATAGAAAAGACAGTTTTTATTTAAAAAAAACCTGGATAAATTCAGTCCAGTCAGGACTACACTCCAGCAGTCAGTTGGCAGTTGGGTCAGGAGATCGAGGGAGGAACCCTTACCACATAGGTAAGCAACATTACTAAACTTACGGTTCTTCTGTAACATGGAACTGTAGTTATATTGTGGTGCTTTTCTGCAGGTTTCAACATCTGGTTTTAGTTAAACACGGGAGCTTATCCATTGAAAATATTAAAAATAGGTGACGATTGTACTCGGGGAGTGGTTGACAGTATGTTGGTTTTAGTTTTGATAGGCTTCAGTATTTAAAACAAAATCCAAAACGGTGGAAACTTTCTGTCATTCACTTTTGACAGTGATTTATCTGGCCTGTATGCATCTATTAAAGCCAACCTGCCACAATCAAACCACAGAACCAGATGGCCAGCTTGGAACTGGCTTGACAAATAAACCCCTATAGAGTGCAAAAAGACATCCCCATTGGAAACAAAGTCACTGAACTTACCATGTGCTATATGAGCACATAGCCTATTCTGAAATCGCTTATTTTTACCTCGCCAAAATTGACTTGTCAAATCGACTCACTATATTCACGGGATACCTTACATCTCCAGATGATTCAACCATATGTGTGGTTTCTTAGGTATCCTACCATGATATTATTATCATAGTATTATTTTGTACATACCGCCACACTGATAGTGTTTTGTGATGATCAGTTTTCACAATCAGTGAAATATTAGTTTAAAAAACAAAAGAAATACATTATTGCTAAAAAATGATGTTCAATTTTTTTTCTGCCAACTAACAAGTTCCACTGCTTTGGTCAAAATTTTGGCATCAGTAAATTTAGAATTTGGATCAGCATAGACCCAATCAGCCTCATGCCAAAATGAGATTTCTAAGTTATGTTGTTTAAAAGTTACAAGTCATTTTACAAACCTAAATTCACTGCCTGTTCAAAAGGCTAGTATCGTGAAGAGCTGCTGCTGATGTCATCTGAATTCAGTCTAGTCCTCCCTGTTACTAAGCTTATAGGACCTGTTTCTTCAAAGTTTAAACTGATTTATGGAAGTTCCCAAATGCCTTTTTCACATAGTATGTCATTGCCAGTCATGTTTCAGATGTTGAAGCTGCAATTTGTTTTGTTAATAAAATCTGTCATAGTTAGTTTTGTTGCTGTTTTATCAGCACTTTGTTCCTGGCCCGAATTTTCTTTGTGCAGTCACACCCCAGAATGATGTCATGCAGGGAGCTGTCAATGTTTTACATACAGCACTAAGGAATTCTGAGTAAATTATAACGGTGATTTAAATGTTAGTTACTCAGAGGTGCAGTCCCTTATTTTGGTGGTAGTGACTGCATCTAATATGTAGATGTTCATAACAAGGCATTGTGGGTACAATAAAAAGTTGTTTTCCCTTACTGTGAGGTGCAGTCTCATACCTCTGTAGTGGCTTCAATGATAAAAGCTATCATATGTTCATTTTCCAGACAAGGCATTGTGCATATAGTATCTAGCTGACAAGAACTCTTTACTGAGAGATGTAGTCTCCTTTGTCGGGTGTGCAGATGTCTGCAATACCAAGACTGACCAGCAGAGGTCTCTGTTTCAAAACAGTGCTTATAAACTTTGTTTCCTTGCATGACATCATGCTTAGGGGTTGTAGCACTGGAAAAAGCACTTTTTGGAAGTTTGAATGGTAGGAGATTGAATCACAACTCCTACAGGTTAATACAGTTTACTGCTTCCATTTGCTATGGCAAAACTTGCTAAATCACTTTAAAATTTTGTTTCCTCTTTGGGGTTCTCTGTTTAGGCAGTGTCACCCCTACCCCTTATTCATCTTGCCGTCCTCTATTCCTTCTGCCTCATCAGCTTCTCATTCACCTAGGTCTGTATTTGTCTTGTGTCTCTTCTCTTCCCTCTCCCTTATCACCTCCTAACTTACCTATGTCTGTAATTGTCACGTGTTACCAACGCTTTGGCCTCGATGCCTACTGAGTACTTCAAATATTTTTTTGAATTATTGTTGAATTACTGCAATTATTGTATGTCCTTTGTGTCTAGAACCATCTTGCAAATGAGCTCGCTCAATGATGTATCTGCCTGGTTAAATAAAGTTTGATTGATTGATTGATTAACAAGATGTAAAGGTTGGGGGTTGCAGCACTGAGAAAAAGGGAAGGGCTATGCAAATGAAATGGAGCACTGAAATGAAAGGATTTTTTTTTCATGGAAAACAGTACTTTTGGCAGTTTGAATGGTAGGAGACTGATTCACAACTCCTACAGGTTACTATGCCCATCTGCTATGACAACCTTCCATAAATGACATTAAACTTTGGAGAAGCAGGTCCTGCTGTATAAGCTTATTGACAGGGAGGACTAGACTGTGAGTTCAGGAGATGACATCATCAGCAGCTCTTCACTGAAACTGGCTTTTTGAACAGGTATTGAAATCAGGGTTACAAAATAGCTCATAACTTTAAAACAAAGTAACACACAGAAACAACATTTTGGTATGGGATTTATTGGGGTATGCATATTCTAATTCTGCAATATAACACTTTGTGGACAGAGTGCCTCTTTAATAGCTTCTAAATAGAAGACTACAAAACTGCCACCAGACACTGTTGTAAAGTGTTTTAAACTTTAATGAATCAAAACACATTAAAGCAAAATGCCAGTACCAGAGGTTACAAGCAGCCTGACTGGTTTTGAACCAAGTTTGTTTTCATGGGAGGACTAATAAAAGTTTAATAGACTTTACAGCAATGTCTGGTGCTGGTTTTGTTTCTACTTGTTTCTTCAAACATGGCACAGACTGCTTTCTGTGCAGTTGAAACTGTTCTGTTTTACAAACAGAAGATGCCAGTTTTGAAGTGTTCTCAAATGCACTACCTAATGGTAACACAAATACTTACTTGTACGGTAACAATCACACAGGAGTGCAGTGTGCATATTTATGGAACACATACAAACAGAGGTGAGAAAGAAGTAAGTGTTCACTGACTTAACCAAGACCTCAATGTGGCCATCATGGACTACTAGTAAAAAAAGACAGAGGGCATTTGGCCTTGAGTCAGTAGTTTTAATCTAGTTCAAAAGATATTTACCCAATAGAATCAATGAGTATGGATAGGAATGGTCCTTTCTGATCCCTGGGAGGTATGCTGTAAGTCCCACTAAGATCTGTATCAGGCCCTGTGCTATTCTCAAGTATTGTTAATTTTCACCTGTTGTATTTTCCTTCTTCTCACTCTCTTCTCTACATGGATCCTACAGTCTTTCTTAGCACGGGCTCTTTGTCTCATCAATTAACTGAATTGCAGCTTGGGTTGAACCAATTGACTGAGTGATTATAGCAAACAAATCATTAAACAGGCATTTGTCAATGCCGAATGTTTGTTTGCTGATATTAGCATTGGACGTGCAGGAGTTAGACAGATGCAGAATAGGAGTGGCAGAGAAGTACTGAACTCACACCAACCCCACCTCCACCCTGCAGAGATGGACAGGCATTTGGGTGTGCCTGTGGGTCATTGCCCATAATCCCTCTGTACAGACAGTTGGTGAGACCCCATCTGAGTACTGTGTGCAGTTTTGGAGACCTTATCTATGCAAGGACATAGACAGGATGGAAGCAGTCCAGAGGAAGGCAATTAAAATGGTGCAGGGTCTGCATCAGAAACCATATGAAGAGAGACTGAGAGAGCTTAATATGTGTATCCTTGATGAAAGGAGGGATAGGGGACATGATAGAAACGTTCAAGTACCTCAAGGGAATCAACAAAGTCCAGGAGGGTAGCATCTTTCAGAAAAAGAGATGTGTAAGTACAATGGGGCACAATTTAAAGATAGAGGGGATGGCTCAGTGGTAATGCAGGAATTTATTTTCACGGAGAGAGTGGTTAATGCATGGAATCGCCTTCCTGGGAGGTTGTTGGGTCTAAAACAGTGGGGAATTCAAACATGCATGGGACAGACATAAAGCAACTGTAGTGGGGGTGGCAGGAAGTAGGCTATTGGTTAACTAGAATCTAACAGCTTATCCAGTAGGTAGGAAAATGGGCAGACTGGGTAGGCCAAGTGGTCCTATCTGCCACAAAGTCTATGTTTCTATGTTTCTATAATGCTCATGGCATTTCACCTCACCCTATCCTGTAGACACAGACAAGTATTAAGGTGTGCCTTGGGATGTTCGGCTTAACAGTCACTCCATTTCATAAGGGCATACTCTGAAATGGGTGCAGTACAGGAGAATGGGGTGAAATCTGGGGCTGAAGAGTGCAAGGCACACCTTGATGCCTATCACTGGCTTCAGGGTGGGGGGAATGGCATGAGCATTACAGCCAGTGATCCAAAGTTACACCTCTGATGCCTGTCAGTCTGTACAGGGTGGGACGTTATGGTTAGAAACCCTAACCCCTGGCATGTGTTGGTATTTGCACCTACAAATTTTCAACAAGGCCTTTTGTGACCCCCACCTCATGAAAGCATTTGGGACCTCTTCTCATGAACAGTGGCACTGTGATTTTGTTAATGTGTCCTAACTTCAAGTTCCACAGCAACTGTGTCATTCTGTGCCAGATGTGCGAAAACACAGATCAGGCAGGATGTGAAGAATGACAGCTGTACCATTCATAGGGAGGTGTGAAGAGATGGCAATGTTGAAAATCTGTAGTGAAAATATTAAAAATGCTCGAAGTTCCGAAAAGAGTGGAAAACTGCTCAACACATGCTTGCACCGTAGTCATTTAGTGGAATTATTTCAATTAAATTTTTAACATAGGCATTTTGTGACCTCTGCTCATGAACACTGTCACTATGATTTTCTTAATCTGTCCGAAACATTAATTTCTCACAGCAACGCACCATTGTGCGCCAGATGTGCAAACGCATATTCAGGCAGGATATGAAAAATGACAGCTGTACTGTTCATAAGGAGGTGTGGCAAATGCCAATGTTGAAATCTGGAGTGAAAATATTACAGATTTGTGAAGTTACGAGTGCGTGGAAACTGTGCAACACACGCTTGGACACAGTCATTGTTTGACTTTTGTCACCAAATTTTCAACGTAGCATTTTAGGACCTCGCTCATGAACAGTGTCACTGTGATTTTCTTAATCTGTCCCAAACACTGATTTCCCACAAGATCACGCTTATTCTGTGTTGGGAGGCGGAAACACATTTTGGCCAGGATGTGAAAAATGACAGCTGTACTTTTCATAAGGAGGTGTGGAAAAATGCCAATGTTGAAAGCCTGGAGTGAGAATAATACAAATTTGCGAGTTACGAGCATGCGTACAAACTACGCAGAACTTTTCATAATGCAGTCATTTTTGGAATTTTTCACCAAATTTGCAACATAGGCTTTTTGAGAGCCCACCTCATGAACAGTGATGCTGTCATTTGTTAATTGGTCCTAAAAGGCGATTCCACAGTGACCGCAAAATCACCTTCGGATTCGAATAATGAGATGACAGTGACTGAATTGTGAGGTGGGGTCCCAAGAACTCCCATGCTGAAAATTTGGTGTCCAAATTCAAAAGAATGGCTGAGATATGCACAAAAGTTGAAAAAAACAATTTTGCCATTATACAGCTTACCGGGCATTTCTTCAGTTCATGGGTTGACTTTGAAGAGCGAGGCGTGTTTCTGGTCCACCCCAAGATCATCGTGGCCGGGCTCCTGAGGTAAGTATGGGATGAGGAGGGGTGTGTGAGAGGTAGAGTACCCAGCGGGTGGGTGCGGGTTGGGAGGGGCATGGGCTCAATGATGGACCTTTTCTTTTTAACAGGATTTAAAATTTAAAAAGATATCATCGGGACACTTTTGGCATACTGGGGTGGCTCCCAGCATGCCACTTGGCTGGTGTTTGTTGGGGAGGTGGGTACTGGAGCCGATGGGGATTGGGCACCCCCATCGGCCATACAGTGTGTGGGGGAGTGGGAGGGCATGAGCTGAGGGGGATTGGGCACCCCTTGGCACATAACAAATGGGGGGCGATCATAATGACGGGATTGGCCACCCCATTGGCAAATGAACTGGGATGGGACATGCCAACAAGGGATTGGGAACCCCAAGTCGGCTTTCATGGGATTCTGAGGCGGGCGGGTGAAAGCCGCGTTATATTATAGGAGATGTTTCACCAGGCAGGCACTGCCCTGCAATTATGGGTCACTCCCTCATTGCAGCAGTGGATTCGTTCAAGGTGGTACACGCTGGCTGAACTAGTGTCAACAGCAGCGTGCCACCACATTGGGGAAAGTGGGCTAAGCCTCAAAAGGCACTGGGGGCATTGGCTGCCACAGTGCTGCACCTCTAAAATCCGCTTCTCTCCTAAGCTGTGATGAAATGTTTCTTACGCATGCATGCAAGCAAACATAAAAATGAGTCCAAAACAAGGATTGTGCTGTTTTGCACTAATCAGAGGTTAGTCCAAGTTGAGTGTGACATAATCATCTGTGGTAAATCTGGGCAGAATCTGATGATCACAAGTGATTTTAAATATCTGGGTGTTTTCTGGGCTTAAGCCTTAATTTCTTGTCTCATTTGGACTCTGTCTCCAAGAGAATTAATGCAAAGGCTATGTCTGTGGTTTGATGGGTGGGAGCAAGCAGCCACACCTTCCTGGGCTACTGCATATAAACCAACTTCTTTCAGCCTCATTTGAAGCTCCTTTTCTTTGCTGCAACCAGACTTCCTCCCACCCCTTTCCATGATTGTTGCTTCCTCTCAGTTGTTTTGGGCCTTTTTGATTGGGTTTTGCTGTCTGCTGCCCTTGGTTAGTATTTTGTTTGTTCCTCTGGCTGCAGTTTTCTAATTTCTGCCTTTTTAGGCAGCCGCTCCTGCAGCTCTTTGTCTGGATGCAATTCAGTGTTACATGCAATGTGTTTTCGATTCTATGGCCTGCCTATGTTATGCTGCAGTGTCTGTTTTCAGTGTTTTACCTGTTTTTCATTTCCAAACACTAGCTACCTTTTCACTGAATTACCTGCTGCTCCCAACCTACACTTGCAACCATTTCACTGCAGTTCAGTCACATGTTTTGCATTCCATTTCTTCACCTGGCTCCACTAGCAGCTGCAATCACTTACCTCAATCATTTCAGCCAGCCTTCTTGGTCATTCTGTTTCAGAATTTTCCACAGACATGGTTGTACTACTGCTCCTGCATTTCTGCTCATGGCTTAGTGTTTTTCAGCTAATGGCCTTTGTTAGCCATTCATGTTTTCAGTACCTTGCCATTCAGTTCAGTTTCTGTCATGTCAGTCTTTCTTCAGCTGAACAATCTGCCTGTTGGCCATATTATACTGCTAACAAGCGATCAACCTGTCAACCATCATAGTGCTTACAAGCATTCAGCCTGTTGACCAAATTATATTGCACACTAGTCTGTCAGTTTCTGCATCATGTCATCTAGCTCTATGAACACATTCCTACTGATGATTATCAGTCAAGCTCACTCTCTTCCTTGAAGTCCATGTCTTAGGGTGCATCCCTCATCACAGGTGGGGGTTATTTTCCAGCGGATTGTTTCCTACAATGCCTCCCAGCAGTCCGAATGGGGATGAGAATGTCAGCTGCTCTGAGGAAAGCTTGGTGTGCAGACCCATGGTTGGCGGCCCCTCGTCAGTCGGTACCTAAGATTTCAGCTGTTGGGGCATGACCCTAAACCCATATGGGTTCCTGTAGCTGTGCAGACCATGTTGTGAGCAGCTCTGAAAGCTATTCTCTTTGCATCTGCCTAAGTTTCACCTAGTCTTATTCAGTATCCCTTCTTTTATTTTCCAGTCAAGGTTAGGCCTCCTCACACTACCAAGGCTGGGTGCTAGCCTTTCAGCAGTTACTCTCCTCTGTCCATGTTTTGGGGGCCCCTTCCTGAGGTACCTCCATTAGCTTTGAGATTTACTAATGGCATTCCCGCATCTTTATACGGTTAGATGCACATGGTGACAGCTATCCCTCCAAAGTTTTCCCTGAATTGGAATTCCAGATTAGCACAGTGAGACTAATAACAGTTCCCATGCTAGGAGGGATGGTGGCTGAGGCCATGGATACCCAGAGATTCCCTCCACCAGAGTTATTTTTTCTTCTGAGTACAAAGGCCATAAAATAGCTGTCCAGTACCATTTACCCAGTATTATAATTTCTGCATGAGTTGGGGTTGGATTGTGGTCCACCTTCTCCGACAGTTCTGCCATTCCTCTCTCTCTCTTGGAAGTTGTGCCTCAGCATACTATGACTCATTGCCAGCTATCAGCTGCCCCTGTCATCATATTGCTCTTCTGTGTCTGCAGCTCCTGCTGCACTGTTCTTTAGGGTTCTTTCCTAAGGTACCCTTAGCCAAAGGAATCACATTGCCACAGTAACTCTAGTGGTAAAACCCTCATTAAGAATGTTCCTTTGCATTCCCGTACTCCTGGCAGGGTGGCAGTCCCTCAGAGGACAAAGAGTAAAAATGGCCAAAGTAACTACAAATGACAGTCAACATCGAACAGTACAACGAGCTGTTGGCTACCAACAAGTTGCACAAGCATTACTCTGCACTGTGGTTGCATATACAGGACCCATTAAATGCAAAGGTTATGCCTTTGGTTTCATGGATGGGACAACCAGCCATATCCGTTTCCTGTGCTATATAAGCCAGCTTCCTTCAGATCCTTTTCTTTGCTCCCACCATCCAACCCTAACCCCAATGGCTTGCTTCTCTTCTTGGGCTCTTTCCTAATATTTCTCTAGCCATAGGAATCACATTCTCATGGCACCTCTAGAGTATAACCTCCCCAAGAGGATTCCTTTGTCTTTCTGGTACCCCAACTGGGTGGTAGTTAGAGGTGGGCATAGTTAGAAAACTTTGCTTCATGGAGAATTTCTCAAATTGTACCAAATTTGCAAATTTCTCTCTAAGTCAGTTCTACTTAACCTTAAAGGAGAACTTCATGAAGGGTGAAATTGCAAACTTTGCCTGCAGATTTTGGCTCTAAGATGAACTTTGCCAGGATCCATGGGACTGGAGATCACATGGTGCTGCAATGAGCTGTATTACCATGCATAAACTGAATTCAATGCAAGTGTGAGAGAGAGAGACAGTTGGCTAAGTGTACTTCTGTATCTTTGTACCTAAAACCTCTAGAAAGCATTTAAAACATGCATTTTTTCAGCAAATCACTCCATTAAGTGTCTACTGTTCCTTGTGCCTCTGTATCACCAATTATTTGTGGTATTTTTGTGCCTAAGTTAGTTTAAAGTTGTAGTTTTGTTTTCTGTATTGTGTAGTGAGGCAGTGCTGGGGGAGGAGGAGCAGGGTTTAGCTGCAACAACTTCCAGCAAGAAAAAGGCAGGTTAGGTAGCCTTTTCTGTTTTAGCAGTACTAGTGCTGTTGAAGTCAATGTTTTGTGTGTGCTTTTCCCCTGTTTTCTTTGGTTTGTAATTTTAGTTCTGTAGAACAGTTAGGTGTGTTTTTCTGAATGATTTTTGTCACTATATTGATTACATTTTTATTGATTAAAGTTAGTGGTTTTTCGTGTCCGTAGTAACGTCATTATAAAGGAGTCAAAAAGAATATGAACTAAAATTAGTCACAAATATGAGTGACAACAAAAACATTTCTATAATTATATAAGCAGAGTTAAAAGGCAAAGCCCAAAATAGGTCCAATTAATACAGGGATGCAGTTATCAGTGGGAGAAGGATGGCTGAAGTATTTAACAAATACTTTAGTAGTATATGTCAGCCAAGTGTTACATGTAGCGATGTGCCATGCATGGGTATTTACACACTTCTGAAATTTCACCACTGAGGTAAAAAGTAAATTACTCAAACTTAAATCTACCAAATCCCCAGGTCTGGATGAACTCCATCCTGTATTTCTGAAAAGCTGGAGAAAAATATCAGGCCCTCTAGCTAATATATTCTCTAGTTCCATCTCAGAGGGAAAACATTACCCGACTGGAAATAAGCCATAGTTGTACCAATCCACAAAGGGCCCTAGATATAAATATAAATATACCAACTTGGCATAACTTGGTATAATTCCTTGCCATTATCACCATCTCTACCACCCAGAACCTGCCTTCCTCTCTCTCTCCTCTGCTTCCCACCACGCTCATCCGTTTCTTGCCCTACTACCCTCCTTACCTCCTTCATTTAACGATGCCTCCTTTGGCTGACCTACCCTACCCACAGGCGTCATGCTAAGTATCTTGTACACATTGAAACTTACTTGCCTTTTGAACTCCTAGTTGACTGTGTATTGCTCTCAGTGATTTTCACCTCAAAATTTATACTACATCTTTTGTACACGTGTAGTCTAAATGATGTAGCTCCTTCTTACTGTAATTCAGAATGATGTAATCCCTCCTACTGCAATTTCTGCCCTGTCCTAGTTTTAACTTTTTGTCTGAATTTGTGTTCATTACCGCTGATGTGGAATCTTTGTAAAGGCTCTCAGCTCAAAAGTACTTGTAATCTGAATCTATAATAAATAAATAAACTATACACCTACAGTGGTAATCACACAAAGTTGACCCGGTAGAGCAATTTACGAGCATTGTGCAAATGCGGTACCTATTGAATAACATGTATATTGTCATCAAGCAATGACGATGATGCGCCGGGTAATCTGTCAACTTGCGTGATCACCACTGTAAATCTGACATCCATCATGGAAAAGTAATGGAGGAGTTTATCATGGAAAGGATCTTAGATCATGCCATGAAGGAAAGATTAGTAGATATAAATCAACATGGGTGCCAGGCAAGCGCGAGTGCTCTTTAAGCGTGAAGGGCTGGCATTTAGGATTGCCCAAGACCATGTGCTGTTCTTGCTTCTTTGGCAACAATTTCTGCACAACCGCGGCTCATTGGTCTGTGGCAGTGCCCTGCTTACCATCAAGCGTAGGGGCTGCCACGAGCGTACTGGATCTTGCTGTGTTATTGACCTTCGCGGAGAGCACGGGTGTGGAGGGTATCCTGTACTCATTTTTCCGGGGAAGATCCAACACCAGATTCCTGGATTGATCGGTGCCTGGTGCCATCTGTTGTGCAGTGTTTTGCCACGTTTCCTTTGGTCTCCCTCCTCCCTGTTAGATTATTGTAAAGGGGACTTGGACTGTGGACCTTTGTGGTTATTTTGCTTCCTTTCCCCTCCCGGATTACCATGGGGGGATTGGATAGTGTGGACTATCAAAGTTGAGCCTGTTGGAAATCTGAGGATTGCTGGACTGCAGCTGTTCTGGTGACTTTTTTCTGTTGTCTTTGGGGTTCTACCTTTTGAGTAAAAATGTATTTTGGTCAAGTATCATCAAGCTAAATTGGATCTGGGGACATACTGCTTTTTAAAAAGTATTTTAAGGCATGCTTCTTACATTTTCCTTCTCTTTGTTGGTTGGGTGGGATTGGGGATTGGGTTTATTATTTTATGTTTGTGTGAATGGTGCGTGAGTGGTTAAGACTGCTATTTGTATTAGTGGTGTGATTGGGTTTGAGTGAGTGGATAATTTAGTTGTCAGGGGCCCTTTGTGGTTGAACTCTATGTGTCTGGGAGGACTGGGGGCCTGGGGCGGCCCGGATAGTGTATGGAGCATCTCAGCTGCTTGATCTGTGGCCTTTCACTGACCTTCCAATTTCCATCACTACAGCACGTCGCTGTTGAGAGATTGGGATTAAGAGAGGTGCACTGATCACTTGTGGCATGGCACCCTGCACTATAGGAGGAGGTAGGGTTGGGGTGGTCAGGTGCAGAAGGCACCCTGGATATCAATGTGTCCCTCTGAGAGGTGAAAGATACCTGGTTCCTGTTTCCAGGGTTCCCACCAGACCGAGTGGGCAGGTAGCCAGAAGGACTACACTGTCCACCAAGTCGCTGAGGGCAGTGCTATGCAATGCCAGATTGATTAGGAACAAGACCGCCATTATCACGGACTTGATTTCCTCAGTCGATCTGGTGTGCGCTAGAGACCTGGGTAGGTGACGATGCTGGTCTGGTTTTAGAGGCAGCCATTCCCCGGTACTCTGTGGTGCACTGACCCACAGTGGAATGCAGGGCGGTAGAGTAGCCATCTGTTTTAGATCTGAGCTTGGCTTCTCCGTACACTCAGTCGGAACACTGGGTTAATTTGAATGTGTGGCAGTACATGGGGGTCCAGGTACAGGTTGTAGGATTCTCCTGATTTACCGCCCCCATGGGGCAGAGTGAATACCTGCTGGAGTAGCCGACCTCATTCCTGGCAGAGACAAGTCCCCAGTATTTGGTCCTGGGGACTTTAATGCCTGGGCCGATGAAAGGATTCTAGGTTAGGTTATAACCTCCTCCAGATTATGTCATCTCTGGGCCTGCCACAGGATGTTTCCACTGTAACCCCAGGACAGCCACATGTTGGACCTGGTCTTTTCATTGGGGCCTGAGATTAGTAACCTCCAGGATTCACCAGGTCATCTGGTCTGACCACTGCACGGTGGGGTTCTCGCTAAGGCTCCCCGAGCCCTCCCCTGCTGAGATGGTCAGTTATCGCTCTTTGGGGATTTGCCCAGAGGATTCCTGGTGGTGGCTGATCTATCTAGTGTGGACAGTGCATGTGTTGGGGATTCAGGCATGGCAGTTACCACCTATAATAGGGTGATAGCGGCGGCACTTTCGACTTCCCGCGCACCAGCCTGTGTACGACCAAGATCTTCTCACTTGAGGTCCTCTTAGTTTGATGGCGTGCTCAAGGCGATGAGAGTTGTGGGTCGGACGCTGGAGCACTGCTGGCAGAAGTCTTGACTGGAGGTGGATAGACTGGCCCCGCGCTCACACTATTGTGAGTATCGGGGCAATCACTCCTAAGAAGGCAGAGTTCCTGTCCAGAGAGATTGCTGCCAGGAAGAATCGACCGACTGTGCTCTTCGGACTGTGGATAGGCTCCTAAATCCAGCCTATCTTCAGCGAAAAGACTTTCCGATGCCTTGTGTAAAGAGTTCACTCAATTCTTCTGGGACAGGATGTCCACCATCTGGCAGGCGTGCCACCAGTGAGCCTTACAGCAGCCTACACTGATCGTCTGGATTGTCGGAGGCGCTCCACCTAGTAGGGGAGTTTAAACAAGTGGAGGTCTCGTGGAGGTTATTGGGTTACTTCAGGTTGAAGCACACATATTGTGAACTGGACCCTGTGCCTGTCGTTTCTTGATGAGATATTATGCGAGCACTGTTGGCCCGTGTTTACCTTGATTGTCGGTGTTCTTTGATGGAGGATTTTTCCAGATGCCTTGAAGGAGGTGCTGGTTCATCCTCCTGAAAAAAAACATTAGACCCTGACGTCAAGGCAAATTCATCCGATCTCCAACCTCCTATTTTGGGAAAACTTGTTAACTCATTACCTCAATAGCTCCATATGAAGTCTGAACTATCCATTGTTTACCTGACAGAAAATGGCCACCCAGGAGGTAATGAGTTAAGAAGGTTGTGGTGCAACAACTTGAGGAGCATCTCATGGCCTTTGATCTCTATGAGCCATTCCAGTCTGGTTTCCATGTGAGGCGAGTACAGAAACCGCATTGCTTTGGGTACATAATAACCTCCTCAGGGCTAGAGATCAGGGGAAGGGGACAATTATAATCCTTCTTGATCTCTCCTCAGCCTTTGACACAGTAGACCATTGTATGTTGCTTGACCACCTGAGGGAATTTTGTGGGCTCAGCAGCTCTGTCATCTGCTGGTCTGAGTCATACTCATGAGGAGGCAACGAGTAGTGATGGGAATTTCTCCCTCCTCCTCCAGCCTTCTGTTATGTGGAGTACCTCAGGGTTTGGTCTTGTCACCAGTATTGTTTGCCATGTACATGCTGCCCCTAGGTGAGCTCATTAGGAAGTACGGCTTGGGTTTTCATTGCTATGCCAATGATACCCAGCTGTATCTTCTTCTCGCCACGGAACTTCTAGTACAGTGGAAGTGCTAAACAGCTGCCTCAAGAGATAATGACTGGATGTCCTCCAGCTGGTTGTGACTGAACCCTGACAAGACAGAGGTACTGGTGGTGAGTCTGAGAAGACGGATCAGGTTGCCCTCTGGCACTGAAACCGGATTATTCCTGGGATCTGTGCCATTGAGGACTTCCTCTAGGGTGCAAACCTTGGCGTGACTTTGACAGTGGATTGTCATTTGATTTTCAGGTGTCATTCGTTGTCCGGACAAGCTTTTACCATCTTAGGAATATCACCAGGGTCAAGCCCCCAATTCCGCTTTATGGAACTCCCAACCTTGGTGCATGCCTTCGTGACATCCAGACTTGATTACAGTAATGCGCTTTACCTCAGGGTCTCTGGGGTATCCTCTGCTGGCTGTAGCTAGTGCAGAACGTGGCTGCTAGGCTGCTAACTGGGCAGCTGAAATTTTGTCATATCCACCTGGTTTTGTGCGCTCTGCACCGGCTGCCAGTAAGGTGGAGGATTCTCTTTAAGATGGGCTTACTCACCTTTAAGGCCCTCGTAGGCAGGGTCCTGGTTACCTGTCAGACCTTGTTACACCTGCCATCCCGTCCACTCCCTCCAGTCCTCCTTTATGGGCCTCCTGGCGATTCCCAGGATGATGCTTAAAACCACTGGCAACAGAGCATTTAGTGTCACCGGCCCTGTCCTGTGGAATCTACTTCCTCCATCAATTCTGAGGCCAATTTGGTTGAGGTTTTTAAGGCCCACCTCAAGGCTTTCCTGTTTAATCAGGCCTTCCTGGACTTTAGATATTAATCCTCCTGGTACCCTGCTTTTCTGTTTGAGTTCCAGCTTTTCTAGAGATATTTATTAATTATATTTATTTATGCTGATATTTTACTGTTTTTATATTGATTTGTATTATTGTATTGATAGTATGCTTTCATTGTTCAGCGCCCACAGCCTCCAGGACTGGGTACCAGAAAATAACATTTGCCTTGCCTTGCTTTGCCATGGGTTCAGAGCACGTGATCATGCTTAACAAATCTCTTGCACTTTTTGAACCTATCAGTAGTGTGTTGGATTCAGGGTTAACAGTGGCTATACTTTCCTTGACTTCTCAAAAGCCTTCAATGTCATACCACATACCCTCTGGTAAATCATTTATATAATATAAACCTTCATCTGAACATAGCCATATGGGTTAACTCATGGTTGTGTAGTAGGGGACAGAGGTTAAGTGTCGCTTGGGCATTATTCATCTTGGGCAGAGGTTAGGCGAGGGTGCCTCAGGGATCGGTACTGGGCCCAACCCTCTTTAGTTTATTTTTTTATTTTTTTTTTATTTAGTTGTTTAACCAGGTATAGCACACTAAGCTGAAAGCTTTTTACAGGAGCGACCTGGGAGCACAAGGAGGTTAAGTGACTTGTCTCAGGGTCACACAGTATGCAAGTGAAAGCTGTGGGATTCAAACCCAGGTCTGGCCTGCTGGATGTCAACAAATTTGCAGCTCAGAGCCTTAGACCACTGCGCTTATACTGCCTCCAGTTCATATATAGCATCACTACAAACAACAGATGCTTTTTGGGCTTGTAAGTTTGCAGATTATGTGAAGGGTGGAAGAATTGTGGATAGTGAAGAATCTACAAAGGAATTCCAGCAAGAAATAAATAATATTGCATTATGGGCCATGGAACACAAATTGCCATTTAACACTGAGAAGAGCAAGATAATGCACATGGGAGCAGAAATAGGAGGGTAGTATATTACCTGAATGGAAAAAAATTGATAGCAACTGAAATGAATGTGATCTGGGGGTTATTATTACTAGCAGGATGTCACATGAAGCACAGTGCAAGGAGGCAGTTAGTAGATGTAACAAGACCATGAGCTGTGTACTCAGAAATACCAAGAATAGAGACAGAGAGGTATTGGTGCCCTGTATAGGACACTGGCACGCCACTACACCTGGAGTACTGTACAGTTTTGGGCCCCTAAGTACAAAGCAGAACATCAGGTTACTGGAGGGTGCCCAATGGAAGGTCACCAAAAAGGTTAGGAATCTCTCTCACTTATCTTATGGTGACAGACTAAAGGAGTTGAACTCTACTCGCTTGAGTATAGAAGACTGAGGGGGACCTATGCTTGACTTACAGGGCAATGTAGAACAATGACATCCTGGAATGTGCGGGGTTGGTTAAGGAACTCCCAGTATGAGGTAACATGTTCCACTCATACCAATTGAAAGGTGATGTATAAAGAACTGAAAATGGGGGCTTGGTTTAACCAGAGAATGGTGGATACTTGAACAAGTTTCCACTAGAGTGATGTCTAGTGAGATACTGGGGGTCTTAAAGGTATCATTGTATATGTACATGGGAAACAAGAAATTTGAACTTTGGAATAATCATTCAGGAGTCTCATGCCATATGGCTGCTGACCTGTATACTGCTACTGTATGATTCTATATATAGTAATTATCTGAGTTGTTGCATCTTGTGTGTGTCCATGTAGTCCCTGAAATCCCATTGTGTATTGTTTGTGTAAAAGAAGAAAAGACTGGGGGCAGTGTGGTGCTGCTGTTGCTGCTGGTTCAGAAGGAGGGTGCTACCACTTCCACGAGAGTGTGCCTGCTGCCCCACTGTGCAACGGGAACTTCCCTTACATCCTCCACAAACTGCTGCCAGCATGCACGGGCCACCACTTCCACCACCTCCACTCACCACTTCCCTCTCCTTTTCCTCCCACTTGGCCCGGTGATTTGCCATGAGATGTGTCCTCTGGTCCCCAGTATCCAAGTCCAATTGCAGTGGTAGCAACACTCTGGGTATTTGCCAACATGTCACACTGGCAGTGAAGAGTGAAACTGGATCACAGACACAGGTCAAAAATGTTAGAATTGTTCCTGACTAAGATTGATAAGTGCATGCAGCCAGTGGTGGTGGTACCACAGGAATGGGGTGGCACAGAGTCTTTAGGATGTGGAGTTGGGGGACAGGGACTGCTCACCTTGAGATTTTTGCATATGAATACCTTTATTTAACCAGCTTAGCCTTGATGTACCCCAAGGAGAAGTTACAGGCAAAGTTACAAGGCAAATTGACTCAACTTCATTTCGGTGTACCCCAAGGAGAAGTTACAGGTGAAGTTGCAAGGCAAGTTACCAATGGTGAATTTCCTAGTAAACAGAAAAACTTTGCAAAACTATCTACGGAGGAGAATTTGACAACTTTGCCTTAACCTGCCTGCAAATTAAAACTCAACATCTCTAGTGGTGGTCCCTCAGAGAAGAGCATGATGACAGTCAACATCCAACCATGCACCTTTAGCTTCCAATAAGTGGACAAGCATTACTCCACATTGTGGTTGTAGGCCCATTAAACCAAAAGTTGGGTGATCTCTAAAGAAATGCTAAGTCACTGACTATGGAAGGTAGAGTTCTAGTTGCCAGACAAATATTAATACCCATTTCAGACTACAACAGGATGCTTTTGGTAAACCAATCTAAGGCATTTCTGCAAAAGTACCAAAACTGTAATGTTGCCCTTTGGGTGGGTCTCCTACCAGACATGTCTTTGTGTACTTTACAACAAGATGGAATTTTCTCCCAGTTTTTAGCACATGGGAGTTATAAATCTGGTATTCCCCAAATGTATTTCAAAACTTTATCCTAAACTCAAACTCACACATCACCTGGAGTTCAAAGATACCCACTTTCACATTAAACAGATAAAGTTACAGGCAGGTAAACAGATGATCATTTTCCTGGGCTGGTCTATCTCTATTAAACAGCGTTTCTCTTCATGTTAATCTTAATAGTTCTCCACTGTGTTCAAGAATGCACTGTTCCATACTTCTGAGACCTCAACAGTTTGCTCATGTTTTGATATACTGTTAATTTTAAAAGTTTTCTTATTACATATTCTGCATTTATATATTGTTTATAATTATGTCAGTAGTGGCTGAAAAGGGTCTCTGTTCCAGCTGACTTATGATGAAAAAGAAATGAGATGAGGTAAAACAAAGGACAGAAAAATCCTCTGAGACAAAAATTTCCTCTGTAGCTCAGCAAAAGCATTAATCTGTGCCCTTGTAACAATTTTCCTAACGGTTCAAATCCCCAGCCTGTCCACTAGCAGAACTAGTTCTCAGTATGTTCTGGAGGAAAGTCCAGATTACCAGTAATAGTATGTAGGACAACAAATCATCTTCTGCAAAAGTGCAAGGGCTGTATCCTATCCAGTGGTGCAAATGCCCTGGGGTGGGGTAGCCATTTGTTTTAGATTTGCCTTGCAACTGATGGCATGCTTCTTGGGGCACACTAGATCATTTATGTGGCTGTAAAGGTGGGCCTGGTACACATTGCAGGATTGTGCTCATGTGCCATCCCCCAGTTGTGGGAATGAATTCCTGCAGGAACTAGAGACTTTCAGGGCCAATCTGAGGTGGGGTCACCCAAACCTCTGATTTTGGGTGACTTCAAAACTTGGGTCAATAATGAAACATCTCTATTTGGAATGCAGTTCCTCCAGGTGCTGTCCTCGGGGCTTTGTAGGTGGTTGCCACTGGTACCCACCATCATGGCCACGCCTTGGATTTGGTTTTCTCAATGGGTGTTGATATCACTGATATCAGGGTTGATTCAGTCATCTGGTTAGATCATAATATCATTCAGTTCTGTGCAGGGTCTTCCCATTTAACCTCCCTATGGAGATGATCAGATATCGCTTCTTCAAAAACTTGGAGCATCAGAGCATCCTGGCGGTACTGGACATCTCAGGTATGAAGGCGGCTTGTATGATGGGAGCTGAAGCAGCTGTGAAGGGTTATAATTTAGCCCATTCAACTGCTGTCGACTTGCTAGCACTGTTCCATGTACATCCCTTGATTTCCTGCCTCAGGTTGCCATGGCATGTTGTGGACCTGATGAGGCTGAAGACTAGGGGTGGAGGTTGGAGCATTGTTGGTGGAAGTCCTACTCAGAGGAGGATAAATTGGTGCTGAGGACTCATTACGATGAATAACCTGTCATGGGTGATTACTACTGAAGGAACCAGCCAGCTAAGCTCGTTAACACTGTGCACAGACTAATAAATCCAGTCTGTCTGCAGTTCTGTACAGCTTCTTCTCAAGAAGTGCGAAAAGTTCAATCGGTTCTTCCTAGACAAGGTGTCCGCCATCCGGCTGGATTTCCCTGAGCAGCCTGTCATCGGCTGACAGTGTCCGATCTTCATGGGATGTAGGCACTCCATTTTCATGGACTGAGTTTCAGCCAATGTCAGCGGATGATGTTGTCTGGGTGGTTTATGGACTGACTTCCCACCTTCTGTGTGTTGGACCCTGGGCTGACCAGACTTCTTTTAGAATGCTGGGACTTGCTCAGTCCAGTTGTAGTGGAGATCATCAGGTGTTCCTTTGGTGGTGGTGCATCTAGAACAACACTATGAGAAATATGACATCTACAAGCCTTTCCAATCTGGTTTCCAGTCTTGGCATAGTATGGAAACAGCACTAGTCAGGGTGCATCATGATCTTCTCCTAGCAAGGGATAGCAGACGTTGTTCTATTCTTGTTCTGCTTGATCTCTTCTTGGTATTTGACATGGAGCATCATAGGGTGTTGCTGGGTTACCTGAGGCATGATGTGGGACTCTTGGGAATGGTGTTGTGGTGGTTTGTATCCTATTGTTCAGGCAGAATGCAGAAAGTGGCACTTGGCTCCTTTACATCGAGCAGTGGTGCACTGTGCTGTGTGTGC
Source organism: Neoceratodus forsteri (assembly GCA_016271365.2). Classification (NCBI taxonomy): domain Eukaryota; kingdom Metazoa; phylum Chordata; order Ceratodontiformes; family Ceratodontidae; genus Neoceratodus; species Neoceratodus forsteri. The sequence goes on along the minus strand of CM057453.1, from coordinate 107,951,214 downwards.
CCTCACTGGAGCAATTCTGGCACCATATTATTTGCCATGTATGTGTTGCCATTGGGTGAGACCATCAGATGCTATGGCTTGGCATTTCACTGCTATGCTGATGACACTCAGTTATATGTGTCTTGTACCTAGATGGCAGTGTTGCTGTCTCGAAACTGGCTGAGTGCCTTAGAGAATCCAAGACTGGATGGTGGCAAGCTGGCTTAGGCTTAATCCTCAAAGATGGAGGTGTTATTGGAACTGGGTCAGTCAGATTCAGCAGCAGCAAGTGGTAGTGCTACCTTCCTTCACTGGATGGCATGGTTCTTTATGCTCAGATAGGGTGAAGAATATAGGCGTCATTGTGGACTCAAACTGACTCTGGAATTCCAGGTATCAGCTGTCATCTGCAGTGGCTTTTATTACTTTTGTAACATTGCCGGATCAAGCTCTATCTTGAACTGACTGATCTGGCAACACTGGTAAATGCCTTAGTCACATCTACGTTGGATTACTGTAACGCTCTTTATCTCAGGTTGTCAGCAAGGCTGATGCATTACTTGCAGCTGTTTCAGAATGCAGCAGCATGGCTGGTTGCTGGGACGTTTTGGTTCAAGTACATCACGCTGGTTTCTCCACACTCTCCATTGACTGCCAGTTGGGTGGTGCATAAGATTCAAGGTGTGATTGTTGACATACAAGCCCCTGCATGGTCTGAGTCCGGTTACCTGAAAGACCTGGTTCCATACATTCCTGGTCATGCCCTTTGGTCAGTGGAGGCAGGCCTCCTATTCATCCCTAGATCTTGACTGAAATTCTCTGGTGACAGGGCATTTAATGTTGCAGCTCCAGCCCTTTGAATGCCCTCCCAGGGAGGAGAGAGGTACTCCTTCATTGGCTACTTTTAAAATATCTTTAAAACTCACTTTTCGCTTTAAGTTTTGGTCTGAATCCATGAGTTTAAATCACTTATAGTTTTGCTATTCCTTGATGTTTTCATTCATTTGTGTTATTTATTGTTAGGTGATCAGAGCCTCTGGGATTGGCGTCATATAAATAAAATTACTTTGCCTTGCCTAAACTGTAAATGCTCAGGTGCCAAAACTCTCACATCTAGATTTCTAGGAGGTGGAACTCTCTTATAGTAGTCAATGGAGAAAGATGACAGAGGTTCTTGGATTGTGGTGGTGGAACTGAGTCCCTGTGGGTCCTGCCCAATTTAATATCTGACCCTACCTATCTATGTGACCTGTTGACTAGAACTACCCTAGTCTACTAGCTGAGGTTTCAAGTGAAGGAAATATGTCTCATATCCAGCCAGGACTGGTAAAAAGTTGGGGAAAAAAACTTTCTCAGTCACTGCACTAATTAGCTGGAACCAGATACCCAGCACCATCAAGGGCTCAAGAAAACACTGCGCAGTTTAGAGAACGGCAATGTTGAACCATCTCCAAACACCCTGTTCCAGTTACTAACCTCCATCCCTGCCCTCTCCTACCCCACTATTGTATCATCTCCTGATCTTCCCTAACACAATTCTATATGTGCATACCCACCCTCAGTCTTGATGTGGCAAAGGTTTTTAATATAATTCTAAACAACACCAACCAAATCTGATTCAATGTAATTAATGTAACTATTTAGCTACATACTTTGTAAATGTAGCTGCATGTAGATGATTTCATTTTGTACACATTGTAACCATTCAACTCTGCTGTTATGTCCCTTTAGGACCCTCTTGGAATCTAGGTGCATTGCCTAACTAAAGCTGTCCTGAATGTGTGCATCCTAAATAAAAATATTTAGCTTTAACCAGGGTGTGTGGGTCGACTTTTCTGGTTCTGTTGGGCCTGTTTGGCCAGGTTGGATCAGGCAAATCAGAACCAGAACAAAACTAGAACCCAAAGTATAATACATGAGATAAAGAAATGATAAGACTCTTGTCAATCATAGAATAAAATTACATACCGCTCTTGGGGCTGCTTCATTTAAAGGGCCAGTATGCACCATTGGTTTCATTTTCTACCACTTCTGAGAAACCTTGATCCCACCAACCAATTTAAAGTCACCTATGAGGGGCATCTATGACCTCGTTATACTGCAGACCCGGGTTTGAAGAATTCTATTACCTCTTCCCTACCACTCAAATTCTCAGAGTCATGAAAACACTGGTCCACCATTTCCAATTGCTTCCAGCCATGCTGTAACATGACAACTGGCCAGCTTGATACGAAAACAGTAATGAGCACATTAGGTAAAGCAGTTAGGAAAATGTGAACATTTTTTGTATTGTATCAAGACAAGGCTCAATAGCCTGCCTAAAGCCCCCAGTGCTTTGTGCCTGACTGGCATTTCATGGGGGGTTAATGAAATGCCAGTTAGGCATAAAGTGCTAGAGATTTTGTCATGCTATTCAGAGTCTTGCCTCTAAACAGGTGTTTAAATTTTCCTTCCTACTTTGTCTGTTGTGCTGTATATTGTTTTCAAACCTCCTCCTCCTTCTCCTAAAGTCCCCACCATTGCACCAAACCCTCATTTTCCCCTGCATGCCCCTAAATTTTTGACGTCTCTAGGGACACAGCATTGTGTACCTCAGCCCCATTCCCCATCCATTCCCTCTGTGCCTGAGATGGTGAGCAGGACTTCAGCAACGGAGCCTTGGCAGGTGCGGTGGTGATGGATTACAGATGGCCCTTGTTCTTCAGGTGGCACAACTACATGTGCCCCCATCCTAAATCTGTCACTTAGGTCCTTTAGGCAATGGCTGCTCTCCCGATGATTCGTTATGTGAAGGGAGCAGCAGAATAACAGTCACTGTGCAGGCTGGCATATGGCCTCTGCAACCTACTCCTGCCATTTATTTTAAATGCAACTGTGACTTTCTGGGGCACAGTTATGTCTGTCCCATACCCTCCAACCTGCCCCAAGTCCCCTGCTAATGACCTCCGACAGCTCAGAGCCCACCAACCCACAGTCCCTCTACTGAGGAGGCCTTCTCCTCCTGCCTGTCTCTCTAAAAGAGGTGGAAGACCTACTGCTGCAACTGGACACCAGAAAGGAGCAGGCTCCAACTTCATAGAGCCATGCTATCTGAAATGTGCCTACCATGTGCTTAGTGTGCCAATCACCACCTATTCAACATGTCACTTTCCCAGGGTAGCTCCCTCAATGGAAATAGCCCATGTCATCCCTCTGTTAAAAGCAGGTGACCCTGTGATCTAAATAATTACAGACCAACCTCCTCCTCCCCATCCTGTCTAAATTACTAGAAAAAATAGTGTGCGACCAGCTAGGGGTATACTTAGAATCCAGAAGCCTATTAAACCTGGTTCAGTCTGGATTCAGGCAAAGCACAGCACCATAACAGCCCTAGCTAAGGTGATCAATGATTGGCTCCTAGACCTTGACAACAAGAAGCATGTCTGTTCCATTTTCATGGATCTTAGTAAGGCATTCGACACAGTTGATCACAGCCTGTTTCTTTCCTCCCTAAGAACCTTAAGCCTGGACCATAAATCTATGTGCTGGTTTGCAGACTACCTCAGAGAAGGAAACAGCAGGTTAAAGCTGAAGGTGATCTTTCTCCATTAAAACCTATGCTGAGAGGCGTGCCCGGGCTCTATCATGGTCCCTCCTCTTTGCAGTCTACATTAACAACATCAATGACCTCATCAAAAGCCAACATCCACTTATTCAATGATGACACTGTACTGTACTTGAGTTGTCCCATGCCGGAAGAGCCTGTGAAGACCTCCAAGCTGAATTTAACCTTATACAATACCAGCTCATAAACAAAAAGCTTTTGCTCAATGCAAAAGACAAAGTCATGCTCTTCTCCCTCCATGCATGCGGCAATTCCTGCTGGGGGCTATCCCAAAATTACCACTGTTCTTGGAGAAACGCTAGAGTATGTAGCTAAATTCAAATATCAAATATCTAGGAGTTTGGCTCGATCATAAACTTTCCTTTGCCGACCATCTCGAAGAACTACAGAAGAAACTAAGGCAAAGATTAGGACTATTCTACAGAATTAACCACCTGCTCATGAAAGAGGCCAAGATTCAACTGGTTCATGCTACCTTCCTATCTTTAATAGATTATGTGGACCTGCTCTACAGCCACTGCACTGCCTCTGCACTGGCTAAGTCGGATACACTCTACCACAGAGCTATCAGGTTCATTACTGGCCTTCCCGTTCCACACACCACTGCTCCCTGTAATCATCATTAGGCTGGACTTCCCTTCACTATAGAAGGAATAGAAATGCCGCCCTATGGGCCTTCAGGCGGTGACCAACAAGCTCCCTCATATGTCTCAGATTGTATTCCGGAGTGTGTTAGGCACCTACGCTCTAAGAGCTATTCCTAATTGCCCTCCAAGTTCCAAGGGTCAAAACTCATTTTGGCAAAACTGCTCTAAGCTTCTCTTTACCCATATTGTGGAATGGTTTACAAAGGAACTTGAAGCTGAGCTGCCCTGTTAGCCTGAACATCTTCAAGGGTTTTCCTCACCGTTAGCCCACTAATTCCATAACTCCCCTTTCCATCCTGATGCTCGCCATGTTTCTACCCCTGGCTCTCACTCTTTCCCTATTAACTCTTCCTGCTCCACCCACTCTTCCCTGTCTGCTCCAGCCTGGCTAAAGTCCCACCCCATCCATAGTAGTGTCCCAATTATCTACCCCCTCCGTCATTATCATAATAAACAAGTACCGATAGCCATCGTCACTTTCTGTGGTTTTAGCCCAATTTTCCCCAGTCATCGGTAATATATCCCTCCTCTTCTTTACCTCTCTAACCTGCCACCCCATACATGGTCACTTTCTCCTATATGCATAGTTGCCAGCTGCCTCACTCAAAAGATCTCTGCTTATAACCCCTGTATGCCTATGGTTGATTGTACATTTGCTGACTTCTTCAATTGTAAAATAATGCTGTTTTTTATTTTATTTATTTCAACCTTGTACTGTACTGTATACACTGTATATACTTTTTCTTCTGTGTATATTATTACTTTTGTATACCTGCTTCTGTACTGTACTTTGATGTATTCATGACAAGGTCCACCTTTCAAATGAGCCTTGCTCAATGGTGCACGCCTGGATAAATAAAGATTTTGATTGATTGATTGATTGAAGTCCAGACTTCACTGGCTGCTCCCCAATGCACTTTTACATGGGGAGCAGCACAATACAAACATGTGACTGGCCAGGCACGAGGAAGAAAAACAACCAGACACTAGACATTCAGTGATGTTATTCGGAGGGGTATGTTTTGAAACTGAATGCTCTTACACAAGTCCCACTCCTAATGCATCACAGAATGTTCTAGTGGCTGATTGCTTCCTCTGCTCCTCGGCTGCACACATTGCTGATTCTGAAGGCTGATATTCTGGTGCTCCCCAGGGCTAGAGTTACATGGCCATGGACCTTTTGCACAACAGATTCTGTGGTGCCCTCTCATGTGTCACCCCCCACACACACACACACACACAGATGGTGTCACACAAACACCAATGCATAAATGCATTTCCTCTGTTTTGCTTTAGTACAGTCAATTTTAATATAATTATACATTATGACATGATCTTGTTTTACTGATTACTGCAGGCAGCCAAGTGGAGAACAAATTAGATAATGGTCAAGACATCAAGAATAACTGTCACTGAAGAAAATAAGCAAACACAAAAATGAATACAGAATATGGAGAGACAGTGGTTGGTGACCACCCCCCACACACACACACACACTGTCAAAAACATCTCAGCAACAGGAGAATTTAAGCCACTCAAAAGAAATGGTACAAGTGATGAGAGAAGGTTGTGGTGCATTTGTATGATACACAGCCAAATGTAATATGAAGGGATTACCAAAACAATCCATGAACTTTTCCAATAACAATACAGAGACCCTCACAACAAAAGCACACAATATTAATTAACTGCAATACAGTCCATCTCCAGAAACATTTACAGACCACACTCTCTCACGAAGGCACCTGATCAGATTCCCATTCCAGCACTTACTGAACCTGCCTCTAGGTTGATAATATTGCTATGGCATTCTAAGACAGGAAACCAGCACTTCCCATGGCTCCTCATCATTTCCGACCTGGGCCACAATCAGGGCTACTCCCTTCCATGAATCCAGAAAGCTTGCCTGCTCCCCCATCATACATCCCTTCCCACTCCCACTCAAAAGTCAGTACGCCACTTATTTGCAAAAATAATCTGTGCATGCTTTCAACCCAGACCAATAAAAGTTGCAGCTGCTTAACTTAAAATGGCAGTTGTCCCAAATGCAGCTGCAGCTTTGTTGTACATAGTCCATTTGGAAGAGAAAGAAAGAGGAAGGAGCAATTACTCAGAAAATGTTATGGGGTAGAGTCATGGAATGAATGCGACAGATATTCGCAGGCAACTACTTAACCCCACCCCATGCTGATTTGAAACTGATTATTGTCAGAGGCTAGCTTGAAATCTGGTTGTGCTGTTCCCCATGTAACTGGACGTCAGAGGAGCAACCAGTGAACTAATGTGGGTGTTCAGAGGATGAGGACACATGCAGCTGTGCCCCCAGTGATCAGGTCAGTTTTCTGTTGGGGAAAGAGGGAGGTGTTAAAACAAGGGTTGCATTTTCATTGAAATAACAGTAATAAAACAAAACAATCAGGCCACAAATTGGATCAAACTGGCTCTGACCTGATTCTGGCCTGAAAGATCAGACCGCCAATACCTGATCGGCCTGAATTTGTGACCGACCCAGTGCAGACCACTGGTTTTAACATCCAGCCATATTTTAAGTGTATAGGAACATGAATTAGTTTTTATTTTATTTAGCATTTGTTTACTGGTAAGTGCACTAGGCAAGAACCTGCCTATTTTCAGGCATGACCTGGGAGAGTACATAACAGGTGAACAAGCAAATTAACATTGGTCAAGAATACAAGCATTTAGGGTCAATAAGGAAGTGCCTAGCATTACAGGCTGAGTGGTGAATACAAGGCATTTAGGACAATATCAGAAGTGCCTTAGCTTACAGACTTGAGGTTGGCACAAATAAAGAAGTACAGGTTACAACCCAGAAATAGCTATGGTACAGTAAGGCAGAGGGTGGACATTGTAGCAGAAAAAAGCAAGTCTAGTCAGTAGGGCTGATGAGATCAGAAGCACGAGCATTTGTGAGAAGTACGGAGGTGGTGGAAGAGATCTTTTGAAAATATTATGGGAGTTGGAGACCCAGAGGTGTGCAGGTAGGGAATTACAGAAATTAGGGGTGCAGTGGGTGAATGCCAGTCCACCCATCTTAGTGGAGCATTTGGGAATGGTCGTCAGGGTCCCAGGCCTGTGAAGAAGACTGCAGAGAGTATACATAGTCTGCAGGAGAAAATAAGGAGGCCAATGAGGCAGGGTGGAAGAGTCTAGTAATGTTGTCAGTGAAGCAGCCAAGAATGTATTAAGGCCTGGAGAGAAGAGATAACAGTTTAAGGATGAATAACACAGGCAATTGTGGGTGAGCTATGGGGAGGAAGAGGTGAACCTACATACATTGTTGTAAGCAATGTCCCATTTGTGAAGGCAGCTGATGCTGGTCTGGAAGAAAGATGGGAGTGCGTAACAGAGTGTAAAAAGTAGAAATCCTGGGCTATATCAAAAGTGAGCAGCTGGGATAGGGCATGGTGGATATGGTAAGCAAGACCAAGTTTGGAATTGACTAATCTACAAATATCGTTAATGTGCAGGGAGAAGTCAAGGGCAGGGTCTGGAGAGATACCTAAAGGAGAGGGTTGAAGGGACAGGGACCCATCCAGGCATCGAATGAAGAGATTGGAGTCCAAAGTACATGTTTTATGGGGACCTGAAGAGCATAGCCTGGGCCTTGGGAATGTTGAGGATAAGATGGTTGTGGGAGATCCAGGTTTGGATAGCATGCAGGTCATAGGTGAGCTTGGATCTGATTTCATTCAGGAGTTGCACCCAGAATAAAATACAAGGTCGTTGGTGTACAGAGGGTCTTGCAATGGAAGAGAAGTTTGGAATTGACAAAGATTGAAAAGAGTAGCGGACCTAAGATGGAGCCTTGAGGAACACTTAATTTTAAGGAGGCAGGAGAGGAGATGGCCTTGTTGAAAGATACAAACTGAAAGTGGTCGCAAAGGTAGCTCGAGAACCAAGACAGAGCCAAGCTGGAGACCTCGAGGGACTCCAACTTATGTAGTAGAAGGGAGTGGTTAACTAAATTTAAATCTTTAGTTAAATCAATGAAGATGGCACCTGCAAGTAGACCTCTATCCATATTGGATTTGGCGTCACTAGTGAATAGAGTTAGGGCAGCAGAAGTACTATGGGTGGGCCTAAATCTGTGCTGGGCAGGGATAGGAGATAAGAGTTCAGCAGGTAGTCAGAAACTTGGGAGTGAACTAGCTTTTCAAGGAGTTTGCTGAGGGATGGCAGAATAGCGATGGGATGGTAGTTTGTGATGGAGTTGGGATTACCTTTTTGAACACGGAACAACCCTAGCAGTCTTCCAGATAGTAGGTACTGTGGAGGATTGAAGAGATAGGTTAAATAGGTGCATGACTGGGGTGGCAAGGAGGAGGGCAGCCAGAGTAAGTATTTTGGGTTCTATCTCATCAGGGTCAGCACTATTGTGGGAGAAATAGCATTGAGGAGACGGAGAACTTTGGATCACATAACTGGATGAAGGTGTAGAAGTGGAGCATCTGAAGGAGGGTGAGGAGTGAGAGAGTTGAGGTGTGGCTTAGAAGATTCATAGGAGGATAGACCTGAAAAAGGAGTTGAAGGCATTGGCAATAGTGGAGGGACTGTTGCAGTTCACGTCGTCAATCAGCAGCTCTCGAGGGGTTTGACTTCGGTTTTTCCCTAGGATGCCATTTATATGGAACCAGAACTTCTTGGGGTCACGGGCTGTAGCTCAAGGAGATTCCTGTAGTATTTACTTTTTATGGAATGGATTACACGTTTGCAGGTGTTCTGCAAGTTGGGATAAAGCCCCAGTCAGCAGGTAAGGATGAGGACCTGTACTTGACACAGGCTTTATCCAGAGTTTTAAGCATAGAGACATGGAGTGGTGTAATCATTTGCGGTGAACCTCTAACCCTACGCCAGGTGGTTGGTATATATGATTCTGTTGGAGAGAGACGATGACTGAGGGTGAAATATTCAGTGGCAAAGTTGATGTCACTGGTAGTGATAAGGGGGACCAGCCAATTCGCTGAAGGTCATCTAAAAAGATATTAGGGGATAAAGGCAGAAAAGTCAGTTATGATAATAACCTTCGAGGGCAGGAGGAGTGGGTAGCATTCTAGATGCAGAAGACTGGAGAGTGGTCACTAATAAAATCCATGAGAATTCCAGCAGAGAGGTAATCCTATCCTTCCTATTAGTGAGTATCCAGTCTATGAGTATGGTGAGAATCAGCAGTGGAGTGCCTAGTGGGGTCAGAGATGGGTTGGGAGAGATGGGCCTTGCTGATGATGGATTCAAAGCTACTAGTGGTATGTCCAAACCAATCTAGGTTAAAGTCCCCATGACTAGGACTTCATTTTTCAGAACATATGAAGGTAGATAGTCCACAGTTCAATTAGTCCAGGTACACCACTTTTAGGAGAATATAGACACATGTGATGTGTAGTTTTTAGCTCCCAAGAATTAGAAAAGGAGTGAAGAATTTCACTGGACTGGAGGAGGTGTGGGTAGAAGAGTGATATTGTGATGGGACTTAAAGAATTAGGCAAGGCCGCCACTTCTTTAGGCGAAGGACAGTCGACTCGCAGTAAACAGTATCCAGCAATGGAGCACATGTTGTCAGAGATGATGGGTTTTAGCCACATCTCAGAGAAACCAAGATGTCAGGATTGTGAAGTGTGGCCCATGCTTTGAGCTCAGAGAGGTTGGCCATCAAACTTCTGGCATTCAGGTGTGCGATTTTAGACCATGGGTATGGGTCCAGGAGTGGCAGCTGGTTAATTTAGGTGTGTACTGAGGGGACAAAGAGCTGGGGTTAGGTTCACCATCACTTGACAAGGTTATGGAGAGGCAGTAATCCAAAGGATTGCATGCACGACAACAAGGGCATTAAGGCTGGAGAGATTCTGCACTTCTTGGTGAGATATCTAACAAGAAAACTGAGCAGCTTTGGATGGTGATATAACTTTGGAGAGGAGAATGAGCAGTACCAGTCCAGCAGGTTAGAGTAAGTGAAGTCAGAAAGATTATACTCTGATTAGGTGGTGGGGAGTCTGACAGGTGATCAGAGAATTGACAGCAAAGAAGGCACAGATGGGAACAAGACAGGCTAGGAGGTAGGGAGGAGGGAAATATAAGGAGAGTAGGAGGCTGTAGGTAGGAGTAGAAAGAAGCAGGCTGTGTAAAGGAGAGCTTGGGGTGACAGAGACAAGGGATAGGAGAGGAAAGGAGAACAAGGCAGGCTGTTGGACAGCAGAGGGAGAGAGATCAGTCCAGTTTCAGGAGAGGGAAAAGACTGAGCTGGGAAAACAGAACTACTGAGGAACAGTGGCCAGTGAGTATTCCAGAGAAGAGGGAGACCAAGCAGAAGATTAGGAGAGAATCAAGCAACAAACAAGCATTTGTCAATGCTGATTGTTGTCTTGCTGGCGTTGGCATTGGTAGTACAGGAGTTAGAGATGCATAATATGAATGGCAGTGAAGTATGGAACTGATGTCAACCCATCCCACCCTGCAGAGACTGACAGGCATTGGGGTGTGCCTTTGGGTCGTCGGTCATAATGGTCATGCCATTTCACCTCACCCTACCCTGCAGACACCGACAAGTGTTGAGGTGTGCCTTGCAGTGTTCGGCTTTACACTCACCCCATTCCATCAAGAAATATGCTGAAATGGGTGCAGTATAGGAGAATGGGGTGAACTTTGGGGATGAAGGGTCCGAGGCACACCTCGATGCCCATCACTGGTTGCAGGACGGGGTGGAATGGTGTGAGCATTACTGTCGACATTCACAAGTCACACCCCTGACGCCTGTCAGTCCCTACAGGATAGGGCATTATGGTCAGAAAGCCTAACTCCTGGGTGTTTCTTGGTATTTTCACTCCAGGTTTTAACTTGGGCTTTTGTGACCCCACTGCATGAACAGTGACACTATCTGTTTGTTAGCCAAAGGTGATTTTGCACAACGACTATGCCATTTGGCACCACAGGTGCGAAACACATTTCAAACAGGATGTGAAAAATGACAGCTGTACTGTTCATGAGGAGGTGTAAAAATGGTAATGTTGAAAATGTGGAGTAAAAATATAACAAAATTGTTGGTCATGAACAAGCATAGAAACTGATAACGTGCACCCATAATGCAATTATTTTGGGGATTGTTTACACCAGATTTCCAACATAGACATTTTGGGACCTCCGCTCATGAACAGTGGCACTGTGGTTTTCTTAATCCATCCCAAACATTGATTTTACTGGCGACTGTGCCCATTGTGTGCCACAGGTGTGAAAACACGCTTTGGGCAGGATGTGAAAATTACAGCTGCACTGTTCATAAGGAGGTGTGGAAAAATGGCAATGTTGAAAAGTCTGGAGTGAAAATATTAAAAATTCTTGAGATTCTGGCGTCGTGGGAACTGCACAATGCACAGCTAATAATGCAGTCATTTTGGGGAATTTTTTCACCAAATTTGCAACATAGGCTTTTTGGGAACCCACCTTGTGAACAGTGGCACTATTATTTTGTTAAGCTGTCCTGAAAGCTGATTCCACGCAGTGACCATGAAATCATCTTTGGGACAGAATAACAAAATGACAGTGACTGATTTCATGAAGTGGGGTCCCAAGAACCATGTTGAAAATTGGTGGCAAAATTCAAAAATGGCTGAGATATCCACCTAAGTTGGAAAACTGCATTGATGCCATTATACAGCTTACTGGTATTTCTTCAGTTTTAAAGAGTGCAGGCGTGTTCCCAGTCCATCGAAGATCGTCACGCCGGGCTCTTAAGGTAAGTATGGTGTGGGGAGGTGGGGTGTGCAGAGGGTGGGTGCGGATTGGGGAGGGTTGCCAACAGGGAGGGACCATTTTCCACTTGACAGGCAAAAAAAAAAAATTAAAACATCGTGGGAAGTTTTTCTTTTTTACAGGCATTTGGCATGCTGGGGTGGGCTCCCAGCATGCCACCTACATGTTTTGGGAAGCAAACTTACTGGAGTCAACGGGGATTGGTCACCCCATTGGCAAATAAAAAGGTCTGTGGTGGGAGACATAATGCCGAGGGGGATTGGGCACCCCTCGGCAAAACAACTTGTACAGGTGGACAGTATGCCAATGGGAATTGGGCTCCCTGTCGGCAAATGAACTGTGCAGGGGATGCTGACAGGGGATTGAGCACCCTGGACATCGGCTTTTATGGGACTGTGAGAGGCAGACAGTGACAGCTGCTGCCATGTTTATTGAAATGTTACACCAGGGAAGGCACGCCCTGCAATGAGAGGTTGCTCCCTCATTGCAGCGGCAAAAATATTTCAAGTTGGTGGCTTGCTTTTCAACTGCTGTCATAGATAGTGTGTGTATTTACTGGTGCCACAGAGACAAGCACCCAAAAGCAGTGGGAGCATTGGCTACTACAGGACCGCACCTCCAAAACCTGCTATTCCAAGTTACCACAATTTGTTGCTTGCACATGCACAAGACAACATAAAAATAGAGCAAGACTGACAATCCAAAGAAACAGGTGTAGTAAATTAAGAAAATTACATACAGCACAGGCAGAGACAGTTTATTAGAGTTTCTGGGGCAATCTGAGAGAGGCACTCGGCATGCAAATGGGAAAAAGTAACGAGCCACAGCTAGAGGTCGGATGGTGTCCAAAATCAAGACATAATAGTTATCTGTGAACTACGCGTGCCCAAATAGAAGTGGTTTGACAAAGGATCAGGGCAGCCTGGAGAAAGCACACAGTGGGCATTGTGAACAGCAAGAGTGGAGGCGATCGTGGAGAACAGGCTGTGGGGATGGCACAATGCAGTGAGCCTAGGGGCAGCAGGGGATTAAGGCTAACAGAGATCTGAAGGAGAAGGGAGAAGGGACACAGAAGCACATCTGACCTTGAAATTGGGCCACTGGTTGGGGACCAATTAGGAGTAAAGATGGTTAAATGGTGGATACGGCCAATGGTGGGTGGGCAAATGGTACTGCACATATGCCAACCTTTGGGTCTGATAGTCTTGTGGCCATACCTGTGGTGTTGCTGCCATTCTCGGAGACTGCTGGGGAGGGCTATTCCACAACACTCATGACCCTTGCACTGAGGAGAGATGGCAAACAGAGTGAGCTGAAGTCCTGTGGTGCAATTTAAAATGGTTAGTCGGACACTGTTGCCAAAGGGAGGGAGTAGCAGTAGGAAGGCTGAAATATGAGATGGCAGAGGAAGGGTGAAGGCAGTGGGAAACAGAATGAAAAGGCAGGTAGAGGTAAAATAAGAAATGACCTGCAGTAGCACAGGCTTAATTCATGAAGGGAGGTCTGATCAAAGAAATGAGGGGTATGCATATATGGCCAGCCACCGTAAGCTTGAAACTTCTAAGTGGTGTACTGTTATGTCTGCCCTTCTATGTAGTAGGCAGATGAACTTCCAGCTCTAGTAGGGAATCAAACCAGGGATCCTGGGTCCTACAGATAGCAGCTGTAACCATTCAGCTCAATAGAAATTCCCCTAGCTCGAAGTTTAGAGAGTATTTTATTTTCATTTACTTGTTAGCCTATACAAGCCTACTAGAGGTCTATTTTGTTGTTATAATTACTCAGTACTGCTTCATCTGTTAATGATTGCTTACATAGAATCACTGAGACAGGGACAGTGACAGCAGAAAAGACCAGAGGTCCATCTAGTCCCCAGAGTTCCTGATCTGCCCCAGGACCTATTGTCCATGCAGAGTTTTATCCCTCCCAGTTCACCCTTTGCTCTCCTCCCTTCTGCTGCCAACCTGAGTAACCAACAAACCCTTCACTCTGTCCCAGCCATGTTTGAAACCATTTGTGGTTTTGGCACCAACACTTCTGCTGGCACACTGTTCCATGGCTCCACTACCCTTTCCAGAAAATAGAACTTCCTCACAGCCCTCTTAAACCTTCCCTCTGCCAGTTTCCACTCATGACCTCAGGTTCTTGACTCTAGCACTCCTGCTAAACAGGATGGAACTGCTTGTCTTTTCATGTTGGATCGCACTTGTGCAGCCAACATATTGCATTAGTAGAAGATTTAGAGGCGCGGTCACTGTTGGACGTCTGCAGAGCACGCATCAGTAAGTGCATCTCTCATTCCCCAATAAGACAGCATGCAGGTGCCACACCAGGAATACATAATGTGGTGAGCACATCTAAGAAAAGGTCCACTGTAATGACAGCCAAGCTCGTCATGCAGCAGCACAAAACACGCCTCCCTATGTGCCTTTCCTGGTGAAGCCCTTCAGTTAACATGGTGGCGCTGACTGCGCGCGCATCGAGCCTACTTCAGGGTGTCCAATCCCCTGTAGGCATGCCCCAACCCACATTATTTACCGACGGGGTGCCTACTCCCCATTGGCATAATACACCACTCCCATTTCACATGTGCTGAGGGGTGCCCAATCCCTCGGCATCATGTCCCCTTCCCAGTTTAATTGCAGATGGGGAGCCCACTCCCCATCAGCATAATCTCCCTCCCATTTCTTTTGTGTGCCAATGGGGGTGCCCAATCCCCGTCAGCCAAGCAGAACCCCTAAAAAATTAGTAGGCATGCTGGGAGCCCACCCAGCATGCCAAATGCCTCATGTAAAAGAAAAACATTCCGCTATGTTTTTTTTTAATTTTAAACCTACAAAGCAGAAAACGGTCCTTTGTTGACTCCGTTGGCCCTCCCCCAGCAGTGCCCCCTCTGCATCCTGCCTCCCCACCCACACTTACCTTTGGAGCATGGCGCGATGATCTTGTGGATCAGGAACACATCTGCACTCTTCAACGCCTACTGCAAACTGAAGAAATCCAGTAAGCTGTATAATGGCATAAATAGGGTTTTTCAACTTTAGTACATATCTTGGGCATTTTTGGGAATTTTGGCACCAAATTTTCAACATGGGGTTATTGGAACCCTTCCTCATGAATTCAGTCACTGTCATGGCGTTATTTGGTCCCGAAGGTGATTTCATAGTCACTGTGTGGAATCACCTATCGGAACTGATTAATGAAACAACAGTGCTACTGTTCATGAGGGGCTCTCAAAAACCTATGTTGCAAATTTAGTGAAAAATCAAAAATAACTGTTCTGATGTGCATTCGCGGTTTCATGCATGCTTCGTAACTTTTAATAATCTGTAATATTTACTCCAGAATTTTCTAAATTGGCATTTTCCCACACTCCTTATGAATGTACAGCTGTCATTTTACATATCCTGGCTGAAATGTGTTTTGCATGTCCAGTGCAGAATAGCACTATAGCTGTGCAAAATCATTTTTTAGGACAGTTTGAGAAAATAGCGGTGACACTGTTCATGAACAGAAGTCCTAAAATGCCTGTGTTGAAAATTTGGTGGCAACGTCCATAAAATGACTGTGTTACAAGCGCTGCATCAGTTTCCACACTACCCTTGTAACTTTGCAAATTCTGGTAATATTTTCATGCCAGATTTTCAATACTGGCAATTTTGACACCTCCTTATGAACAGTAGAGCTGTTATTTTTCACAGCCTGCCCAAAATGTGTTTCCGCACCTGTGGCTCACAATGGTGTGGTCGCTGTGGAAATCAATTTTGGGACTGATTAACAAAATTGCAGTGAAACTGTTCATGAGGGAGGTCCCAAAATGCCTATGTTGAAAATGTGGTTAAACAAATCTGAAAAATAATTGGGTTATGGATGTGTGTTCATGAGTTTCTATACATGCTCATGACTTCACCCATTTTCATATTTTCACTCCAGATTTTCAAAGTTGCCCTTTTTACACCTCCTCATGAACAATACAGTTGTCATTTTCACATCCTGCCCAAAATGTGTTTTCACTTTCTTAGTCAAAATGACATAGTTGCTGCGTAAAACCACCTTTCAGCTAATAAACTGATTGTGCCGCTTCTTCATGAGATGGGGTCACAAAAAGCCTATGTTAAAATTTAGGCTGAAAGTATCAACAAACACCTAAAGTGTTAGGGTTTCCAACTGTAGCATCCTACCCTGTAGAGACTGCCAGGCATCAGGGGTGTAACTTGGGATCATTGGCTGTAATGCTCACGCCATTTCCACCCCCACCACCACCCCCACCCCACCCTGCAGCCAGTAACAGGCATTGAGATGTGCCTTGGAGTGTTTGGCCTAAGTTCACCCCATTCTCTGTACTACACCTGTCTCAGCGTATTTCTTATGGAATGGGGTAAGTATAAGGCTCAAAGACCCCAAAGCACACCACAACACTTGTCAGTGTCTACAGGGTAGGTGAGGCCCATTCTCTTATATTGCACCGTCTCAGTGTATTTCCTTATGGAATGTGGTAAGTATAAGGCCCAAAGACCCCAAAGCACACCCGACACTTATCAGTGTCTCAGGGTAGGGTGAGGTAAAATGGCATGAGTGTTATAGCTGACGCCCCAAAGGTACACCCCAATGCCTGTCAGTGTCTGCAGGGTGGGGTGGGGTTGGCGATCAGTTCAGTCTTTCCTCCCATTCCTCTTATGCATCTGTAACTCTTACTACCAATGTGAATAAATGATCGGCATTGACAAATGCTCGTTCTAATACAACATGTACATGCCTGTGTCACCTGCAGTTTGATCCCAGACATAACCATTGTTAAACGAGAAAAGCCATTTTTCCAAAGCAGTGCCATCTAGTACAGATACTTATGAATAACAGAGCATTGCTGAAGAACTGTTGCAGCAGAAAGAGGCCTTTAGTTGTTGGGGCACTGAAAATTGCACCTCAGTTTTATTGCAGAATCTACAATTTTCACCATTCTCTCATGAAAACTGACATGTCCCTCAATGTTTTGCAATTTTTAGTTTTACTTGAACTGTGTAAAAGTTGTGCAGTGTAAAAATGGTGCAGCTTAAAGAGTTAGTGGAGCACTTCAATCACCCAGCTTATAAAAAGTTCCTGTTAGCGGAATGGTTACAGTTAACTGTTAGATCATGTAGGAAAGCAGTTTTCAACTAAATTTTGAAAGAGGGCTCAGTTAAACAAAATATTACCCTCCAAACCTTCGGCAGGACTAAGAACCCTAAATCTAACTGAGCCATGACTGATGCATGATTTGATTTCCTAAATATTACAGATGTTATATGCTCTTACTTGATATAACACAGTGGCTGGCAGAACAAAATTCAACCCTTAAATATGCCTGATCAGGGTGAAACATAATGTAAACTGCTTTTCCCAGGATAACTACATTTCTACATCTTCATTCCAAAAGAGTTTTTAAATGGGATTGGGTGTTGCATACTGTGATGAGGTATACAGTTTAACCTGTGTGGTTATTGTATGATTTATGAACAACTCTACAGTCACATGGACCTATCAGAGTGTTTGATTTGTTCCTAGCCATTTTATTTATTCCCTCCTCCCTCGGCTCCCCACTACCCTCCCAAATGATGTGATTGGTATGGCTTCACTCTTCCTTCTTCTGAGTGATCAGCCAAGTAGCTACTTCAACAGCTGACAGCAATCCCTATGCCTGTCCTCCTTGTACAGTCTGGAACATACCCCTCTGGGTGATGCCTGCAGGTAGAAGAGATGGAAAGAAACTTAATTCCTGTTTCTGGGATCCTAAGGATAGTGCATTGCAACCTAGAACTGGGTAGAGTGGCCATGGTGGTGTCATCAGCTTGAGTACCACCATTGTTCCCACCTGTTATGCCTCCCATGTCCCACCCTACCCCACAGGGATGTGGCCTAGGATGAATGACCAGCTAGTCCGAAGCAGACTGGGACCAGGTCCATCCACATGACTTTGATTAACACTTAGCATAGATCTGGATCTATGATACCACCTTGTCCTACATCAGCATCCTGCATTATGCTGGTAGCAGGTTCACTTCTCTGACTGGAGATTCATATTCTTACAGATAAAGTTCCATCCCTGGACCATCAGGGTCCATTTGTGTAATAGCTAGAGCCAACCACCCTCCCGAGGCAGGAGGTATCTGAATGGACTCTCAGCACACTATACTGCCCAAAGTGTAATAACCTGAGCTTGAGATTTGAACCCAGGTCTTTAGACTAGTAAGCTGCCATCCTTAACATTAGGACATTGGGCGGTCCTGAAAACAGAGGTACCCAAGTATCCATCATTGTCTGTCCGTTTTCTTTACTCTAGACCAAGTAGTGTTTATGATAACAATATAATCGGGGAACAATGGGCAGACTGGTGGGCCAAATGATCCAATGCCTCTTTTCCACTCTGCCACCCCTACCCCTACCTCGTCCACTCTGACTGGACTGCATCAACCCCGCTGCCAATGCTCCCCTCCTCTGAGTTGTCACGGTCACAAGTCATCATGTCCTTAAATTACTAAGATCTATCCCTGTCTGTGGTACTGCAGGTCCAGATGGCATTCATCCAGGGATTCTTAAACAGTTTTCTGCTTGGCTTGCAGCTTCCATAATCCGGCTCTTTAACCTCTCTATCTGTACTGCCTCTGTCCCTAAGCCTGGGAAATGGCCAGAATTATAACTGTGTTTAAGAAAGGTGATGCTAAGATCCTATCTAACTATCGCCCTATATCACTCCTCCCCACGCTCAGCAAGCTGCTTGAAAACTAGTCCATCGTCAGGTCTCTGATTACCATCTCAAATTCAATCTCCAATCCCTTGCTCAACATGACTTTAGGGCAGGGCATAGCACAATGACTGCCTTGACCCAGTTTATAAGTGATGTCAAAGAAACATGGACAAGAGCCTACTCACTTGAGCTGCGTTTATAGACTTCTCTAAAGTGTTTGATTTGGTACATCACCCGCTATTACTGGCTAAGCTACAGGAACTTCGTGCCTCTAACTCTACTCTATCCTGGATTGCTAGCTGCCTTGAAAATCGCTTCCAGACTGTCTCATTCCACAAGGTTCTTTTCCCCTCTGCCCCTATCACATGTGGGGTCCCCAAGGGATCTATCCTTGGTCCCCTACTCTTTTTCTCTTTTCCTTAATGACATCCCTGTTCCTTCCCCTCACAGCAGTATACTCTTATATGCTGACGACCTAACGCTTACTCTGCCTCCAAGTCTATGGTGGATATTAATTATAATCTTTCCATGGACTTTCAGGCCCTTCAGTCCTGGTTTTCCTCCAACCATCAAATTCTAAACATATCTAAGACCCAGGCCATGCTTTTGGATCTGCTAAAAAGTGTCCATAGAGTCCCTAAGCTTTTGGTCCACTGCTGTGATGTTTCCTGTGTCTCTAACTCTCTAACCTTCAAATACTTTGGGGTTACGCTTGACCCTGTACTTGATTTTGGTGCACATATCAATGAAATATGCCGTTCTGTTAGCGCTAAGATTGGAGCGGCTCACAGAGTCCTCACTCACCCACTCCAGCAGCTAGGATCTCTGTAGCTCGTGGAGTATTACTCCCTCAACTCCTATATGCTCTCCCTTTATTTTCTCATTCCAATGCAGGGGTTCTCCATAGAGTGGGACACTTCTTATAACAATATCTGTAGATTCGCTCTATTGGCTCCTCTCTTTGCACACACTGCCAACTCTATGCTGCCTTACACTGGCTGTCTCCTGATGCCCACTGTTCATATGCTCTAGGGTGCTTCATTGACTCCTTACCAGAATCCCTCATCTGGCCTCACTGGGTGGCATGCTTACTCGGTCTCTCACTTAAGCCCTTAGATCCTCCTTCTTCCCAATGTCGTCATTGGGCAATGCTCTTCTAAAATGGGTGAGCAAGCTTTTGCCTACTTTGCTCTAGGTTTTGGAGCTCACTCCCATCATATTAAGAATAGTTCTTCTCACTTCTCCTTTAGCGATTACTGTTTCTCATCTCTATTCTCTCGGTACCTCGACTGCTTGTGACCACTGTATTGTCCTCTGTGTTCAAGCTACTTGTGGATTATGACCTTTAGAATATATATTTGTCTAATTTATTGTATTTTCTTTATTCTTTTCTCTCTCTCACAGCTAAGTTATTTTGATTGGTACCAATGTACTGGCCAATATTGTATCCTACCCAAATTGTGTATTTTATTGCTAACTTTTATCTCTGTATGTATATTTTATTTACTGTGATATTTGTTGTCCTGTCAGGTATGTTTCCACATGCCTGATTGTTATAATACTGTACCCTACTGCCTGTTATTACTGTATTTTCACTTTGTACTCTCCCGGGTCGTGCCTGAAAATAGGCAGGATTGTTGTCTAGTGCACTTACCTGGTTACCAAAAGCTAATAAATAAATAAATAAATTATCGGCCATCAAATTCTATTTTTCTATGTTATTCCATCACAAAAACATAAATCTCATGTGGGTGCTCTTATTCCATTGAGCATATCTAAAATCCTGCAAGAAGTGTCAATGAAAAAAAGCTGTGATATAAAATTCTTTAAGAAATTCTTCTGCGTTTTCTGTTCTATAATTTATTTGATCTCACTATCATTTTTCTTACTGACAGTGTTGCTGTACATCCTCTCACAACAATCTTGCTCGCCTCTCTGCATTCTAAATACCACTATAGGCATATACTTGGCAAACCTGGCTTCCCTCAGGAGATCACTCTCTCTCTCTCTCTCTTCACTGTATACTGTAACTCATTTAAGTCTCCTCTACTTCCATGTCACTCCCAGCTGAGATGGAAAATTTTCCCCTTGCACAGCACATCTTCCACTATGCCCAAGCTGACACATTCTGGAGTAAGGCACATTTATCTTTGGGCTGAGAAAAATAATATACACATGCCTTGCTGGTTACTCGGGAGAGCTTTATTGGTTTCATGAGCTTGAGAGGGTTCCTGTTTTGGATCAGTCAGCTCCCCACACAGCTGTTCCTTCAATTTGTATGTCTAGTGACTGAATGTGTGGGACCGAAAACAGTGATCTAGAGAAATGTCCTGTCTCTCATTTCACTGTACTGGCACTGTTTTCACTTTTAGTTTGCAGACTTTTTGAATGCAGAGTCTAGAAGCAAATGGTTTGATTCCTTTTACTGGACCAACATAGATGTTACAAAAAGAAAACAGTGTCTAAGCTTTCAGTCCAACCAAGTCCTTCTTCAGAGACTTATGACAGTTGTTCAGAGAGTCACATTCTATTAACATGTAACCCTGGCGCCTGTGTACAAGAGCTACTACCCTGCCTGTATCCTAATAACAGGTTGAAGGGCCTGGGTTTGTAACTACCTAGTATGGGGGCCCTACCAGTAGTAATGCTATAATTATGGTGCCTCCACCCAGAGAAATTACGTGCATAACTATCACAGTAGGTACAGCCCTCTGGGAAGCTAATGCCACCCACAATCCCACCTAGTGACCTTTCATGAAAACCTGAACAGATGCAGTGTTCAGCTATTAGAGTACCAATAGTTTGATCATTAATGATACGCCCACGTTCAGCCCACTTACCAACAGGGTCTGGATCTCTGACTTATGCCCTGCAACTCCCTGTAAAAGACAGTTTCAACAATACAAGCAAGCACTTCCAATATGCTTTGCAGCTCTTCAGTAACTTTAGACCAGGTCATAATATGCTCACAAGTCAGATTAACAGCAAACAGTAAATTAGGTTTATTAAGGGAACGGAACAAGGGAGGGTGAGAATTTAGGCAAAGATTACTTGACTGCAATTAAGACAGACTAGGTTATTTTTCATGGTTTTCTAGCAACTACTGGGTACCCAGAGTGGAACACAGGCATGCCTGAGGCGGTGCTGCGGGTTGGCTGGCATTGCAGCTGATGCTGGGGCCCCTTGATGGAAAGAATGGTGATTAAATGAGAGCAACACATTCGTAAACCATAAACCATTTGTAACTGGGGCCTGGATGGCCCAGTCATTTTAAACACATTAACCCGCAAACAAAATCAGATGGTACCATTAAACAATTGATGATTCGTTGCAGATAGTTACCCTGGTTGTACTCACTGTACCCAATGTAGTAGATGACAAGGCTGATAAAATGAAGACCTAGTGCTCCATATGAAAGCTGGTGGGGACCTGGGCTGACACGATTCACTTCCTGTTCATGGTCTTTCCTGTAGGTGGCCGCAACCTGGGATCGATTTGCTGCACAGGGGCTGACTCCTCAAGTCTGGTCTCTCACCTTGATCTGTACTACTGTCTTGTGCCCTTCCCTGGAGGCTCCCAGGTGACTAGGTGGTGAGTTGATCTGGTCTCACAAGTCTGGATCCAATGACAGCTAGTAGGTGCAAGGACCTGGCTACTTCAGGGCCAAACTTTTGAGGCACCCCAGCCCTCTCCTTTCTATTATTAAGCTCCTACAACTGGCTGCCTAAGTAGGAGTCACTACTAGAAAGTAGGCTGTGTGTCTGGCAGTGTGGTAATCAACCCCACACTCTACTGGCAGGAGGGGCTGTTACAAAATAATGTTGGTGTTGGTGGTGGTGGGTGGTTATGTGATAACATCCTAAATTTAGAATTAAATTCTGCATCTAAGACCTCTCAGTGGCCTCAGTAGAGCTTTTCCTGCCCAGTCATACTCATCACAAGGGCATAACCTGATCCCAGTGATAGACCCTGCTCAGGGCAGTGTCCATGAGTCCTCTGAGTTCCCTGCCAGAGCCGACAACTCCCACAGCTTCACCTCTATGGTAAGGGCTCTGGGAGGGTCATTCTTCCACAAGACAGTTCATGTCAGACTATGATCCAGTGGCGATTTGTGGTAGAATTTCCAAGGCTGCAGGACCCAGGCCATCATGGAGATGGTGAAAGGATATTTCTGCCATGTTTTCCCCCTGATCTTCCCACTTCTCCAGCACTGGGCAGAGCCTTCCTGATGGCCTCGGCTGCATGCAGTGACATCTTTGGGCCGAGCAAGCTCCCGTGGCCCTCTGAAGGTGGTGTTGTGGCATTAAAGCACAGCACTAGCCCTCTCTGACTACAATGCACAGACAAGCAGCACCAGCTGCTGTCCATCTGCCTCTAATGTAACATCCTGAGCTGGCTACTGAACATGGACCACCTGCACAGAAGTGAGTTGCGCTGCCACTGGACTATTGAGATGGCAACTGAGGCCCAGTTTTAAACAAAATCTTAAACCTTGCATAAAGCAGAATACCGGTAAGCTTCTATGTCCAATGACTATAATCCTAGTGATAAACCAGAAAAATTGTCATATCAATTTAAACAAGAACAATGCAACAAGGTAATAAACTCTATATATAACTCTACTGGCATCAAAGTCACCATGCCTCAACAGATAAATAAGTTGGACCAGCATAACATTCTGTGGTGATTTGCATATGCAGCCCATGATGCTTTGCATTGTGGGGGCATGTGTGATTTTGTATTTTCTTGAAACTTGGCTTCCCAGCCAAATACCCTTTGGGTAACCCTTGCCTCAGTGTTTCCACAGAGGTTTTTTGTCTTTAAATAGTTTTTATTTTAATGGGTTCACCACAATATATCAAGGCACACTGCCTTAAGGGTAGCTGGTCCATTCCACTGGGGTGCCAAACAGGACGAGGCATACTGATGAGTCCTGGTAGGATGAAACACGTGTCTATGTCTTCTGTTAGCACCCTTTGCAAACTGTGTGAGAGGCCTTTCGGCACCATGCAATTCTGCTGTAACTCATTCTATCCTATTGTCATTTAGAATGTTCAGGTAGCCTCTGCCTGCTATTAGAACACCTGTGTGCCTGAAGGGTTTTAGATCTGCAGCATTCCTACCAACACACTGTGCTTAAACTTACATATCTTAAAACCATACATCCAATTTTAAAACTGTAAAAAAAGTTTTCAGGACAAAAGTTTTGAAAATGATTGAGGTTTGTAATGCCTATTTAACTGGATTTAATGTTGTGTAAGGTTGTTTTCATATTTTAATAAATTCTCATGATTGTATCTAAATATAATTATGCTCTGTTTACTTAGTCATGCAAAATATTAAATTTCTGTAAAATTGTTGATTAAAATTGTTAAAATATACAATAAACATCTGTCATTGTCTAAATATATGCAAGTTTTTACCATTTTTTTTGTCAGAAATCAATATCTGAATCTCTTGTTATTACAGTTTGAGTTTTTGTTCCACTCCACTGGTTGGAATTTTTGCAGTGTTTAATTCTTCTTACCACTGATTTTAGTTTATGAATCTGATTATCAATTGTTTTGTTTTCCCTAGTTTAGTAAGAACATATTTACACATTACCTTAAAAGGACATATCTGGAAGTGATGGGAAGGAAGTGCTTTGTGAGGTCAAGTGATGTAAATAGGAAGAACACTTCCAGTGTAGGTCAGTGAGCTGACACAGGAAATGGATACATGTGTTAGTGCTGGAGGTCTCTATGATTAATTGCATATGTGCTGTAGTTAAAATGTGTAATTTCATTGAAATGAACTGTTTTATTTTATTTTTGTAATAAAATCCATAATAAGTATAGGAAACTGTATTTTATTTGTGCTGTTTGCTTTATCATACTGTAAATGAAGCATGATGTTCATGTAAAAGTTCACAGTCTTTCAGTAAACATCATGTTACGTAAATCTGTGTATTGTTTAATTTCCTGGCATAGTTTATTTTTTGGGTTGTATTATGGGATGGCTTAAGGTGAGGGAATGACTCTATGAAGAAGCACTGTGTGTTAGTGGCGGGGGTCCTGCATTCCTTATACAGGCTCAGATGCACTTCATGTGTTCTGGGGAAATGAGAGGGCTGTATGCATGTAATAATGTGCTAACAGACACTGTAGATACATTATGGGTATCGTACAGGATGATGAAATTGCTGAAAAGGCACTGGTAATTTGGGGTATACTGTGTCATGGGGAAGGATGTGGTGTGCCTGTACAAGGAATGATGCTCATAGGCACTGCAGTCATTTTGCATCATGAATTGGCACCCGTCCTGGGGTATACTCAGTTGTAGGGAAGCAGGTGGCTGCCTGCACCTGGTAATGGTGTTCATATGCCATGCAGAAACATTGTGGGTACACATAGAGGGTGATGAGATGGGCACCTGTAAAGGTTTGTACTATGTGCTGTGTCACATGGTTTGCCTGCACACATGTGATATGTTGGAACATTCAGTATGGGCACTGTGTGGGTGGGAAGGGTGTGGGTATGCCTGCACCATGGAGTGATGCTCATTGGTGCACATGTGTACTGCGTGCTATGTTTCATTTGAATGGACTGTATAAGTCATACACTGGCACTGATCCGTCACAGTGCATCCAAAGTGAGAGCTGGTCTGAAGCATTATGAGCACAAGGGACTAAAGTGGTTGTGGAGTGATTTGAACTTGAATAGAACATTACAGTGCATCTGAGGTAGTGTTGGAATGAATCCTGATGTGCACAATGGACTACACCATGATGACTGAGGAGGGATCCATATCAGTAATGCACATCACAGAGCATCAGAGATAAAGGTTGGACTGAAGACTGATGAACAGATGGACTAAATCAGTGACTCTGGTGGGATTTGAACCTGAACAGCACTTTACAGTGCAGTAGAGGTTGGGGCTGGACTGACACCAGATCAGTCAATGGACAACACCATTGGCTGTGGAGGGATCTGAACCTGAAATGCACTTCACTGTTCACTACAGTTTGGAGCTCGATGGATGCATGATAAGGAGATATATTTTACAAGTGGCTGTGGAGGGATTTGAGCCTGAGATTTTACAGCGACTGTGGCAGGATTTGAGCCTGAAGAATACTTTACAGTGCATCAGAGATTGGGGCTGAACTGATGTCATATGAATTGATTGGTTACACTAGTGGATGTGGAGGGTTTTGAACATCAAATGCACTTCACAGTGCATTATGGGATTGGTCTGGACTGATACATGGTAAGTCGATGGACAAGCGCCATCTGCTGTGAAGGGATCTGAACCTGAAATGCACTTCACTGCTCACTACAGTTTGGGCTCGACTGACACATGATAAGGAGACAGATCTTACAAGTGGCTGTGGAGGGATTTGAACCTGAAGAATACTTTACAGTGCATCACAGATTGGGGCTGCACTGATGTCATATGAGTTGATGGACTACACCGTGGATCTGGATGGTTTGAACCTGAAATGCACTTCACAGTGCATTATGGGATTGGTCTGGACTGAAGCATGGTAAGTTGATGGACAACACCATCAGTTGAGGAGGGATCTGAACCTGAACTGCATTTCACAGTTCACTACAGTTTGGGACTCGACTGATGCATGGTAAGGAGTTAGTTCTTACAAGTGGCTGTGGATGGATTTTAACCTGAAGAACACTTTACAGTGCATCAGAGGTTGCGTCTGGACTGACATCATACAAGGCGATGGACAACACCAGTGACTGTGGAGGGATTCAAAACTGATTTGGCCTTTACAATGCATCAGAGATTGGGGCTGGACTGATGTCTGATAAGTTGAAGGCAACACCATTATTTTTCATTTTAAACAATCAGCAACTGTGTATTAGGGAGAAACTCAAGTGCAGAGCATGAGACAAACATGCTACTGACCCTAACCCACTTATCATCCATAACACGGGAGCAACATGCCACATAGATTTTAACATAGCCATAATCCGAACATAAACTCTTCAAAAGTAACAAAACTTGCTGAATTCATGTGACCTCATCTAGTACATGCACAAGAAACACTCTCTCCCATCAGGAATGCCAGCCGGATCCATAAGATGTGATCACACAGAATGACCAGAAATTATCCCAAAATGAACAAAGTAACAACTATGAAAACTTTTATCATAAATAAAATAAAACAAATAAAGCAAATACAGATTACAAATCGAGGTTTTGGCACCAAAATGAAGTGAGTATTTTAGGATAAGAGCAGCACCTCCATCTTGAAACTAAGTTTCTAGTCACCATGCTCTTCCTGCACCAGTGTGTGCTCTGACTGGTTAGTGGAAATAGTGACATGTACAATAGGCATAGAGCAAGCATGGCAACAGTGAGGATCAATATGACCAAATGGTGATGCACTACAGAGCTAGGGCAGGTGCAGGTGAGGCTGCGACCCCTAACTGAAACATCAAAATAAAAATCACTGTACACTCCAGAGCCCAGAGAGCCACTTTCCTCCGGTGACAGTTGTAAAAATATGAGTCCTTGTTTGAATACTAAATAAGGATTTAGTCTAACATTTCAGGCACACATTGAATAGAATAGTGGAAGGCACAACAAAAGATCTGCGTGCAGGTTCCTAGTGTCAAACAACTAAGGCTTCATCAGGGGGATGGTGCCTGCATCTACAAGCCAACTTATACCACTTAAATTCAGAATTGATGATGTCAGAAAATCCAACCAATCACAGAGCTCGATTTTTAAATACAGAAATATTCAGCTCACTTAGTGGTATAAATGGACTAATAGTTATAACAATCATGATATCAGGGACATGTTATAGTAGAAAAATACTCCCAAAGACAAAAAAATACGCCAAAGTGGTGATGGCCAATCGGATTGCTCGAATAAAAAATAAAAATATAAGTTATGAAATTAATTATAGTGTCAACCTGATCAGCTTAACATGTTACACTAAAACAAGATGATTTGTTGTTACAATACAAACTAATGGCAGAATGAATATAACACATTTTCACAGCACATGCAAAAATAGTAAATTTTATTTATTTATGTATTAAGGCTAGTTTTCTTAAAATAGCCAATGGGAACACATATTATATTAGGTAAAATCAGTAAGGGTATGATGTCCCCTATTAGCTGGTACAACTCAATTCATCAAATGTAAACAAATGCTTGAGCTGCACCAAGAAGATATGGGCGCCAATTGGCGCATCAGGCACTACAGCACATGATTTAGGGACGCCATATGCGTCATCAGGAAAAAGAGGTATGTTTTTTATGACGCCATATGGCGTCATCAGGAAGGAATGAGTTAAAGTTGGACCAGCATAACATTCTGTGGTGATTTGCATATGCAGCCCATGATGCTTTGCATTGTGGGGGCATGTGTGATTGTATTTTCTTGAAACTTGGCTTCCAGCCAAATGCCCTTTGGGTAACCCTTGCCTCAGTGTTTGCGCATAGAGGTTCTTTGTCTTCTAAGGTATTTAATGATTACTATACAAAATTATATACACCTGATAGAGCAAAAGCACTAGATGGTATTACAGACTTCCTACCTTACCTAGAATTACCAACCTTATTGATGGAGCATATCGAAACATTAGAATCACCTTTCACAGAACTAGAAATCAGTCAAGCTACAATACAAACCAGTCAAGTGGAACACCTCAGTGGATCCCTGATCTTCCCACTTAAATGCCTGTCTCTAAAGTGAAGTGCATCAAAACCACTACTCTAACCACTGCAGCAAGGTGCTTCACACAGTAATGTAATGCCAAAGCAGAGAGGGAGCCAATATTCTTGTGTGCATTAAAAACATTTATTTTACTTAAATGTGTAAGAAATTTTAAAGCAATGTTATTTGCAATTCATGTAAGTTTATAGTATATTGTACTTTCTGTCGAGTCCTTAGCTTTCTTGCCAATAGTGAGCTCCTGGTCCTTCATGGCATGACCACGGTCGGGATATCCCCAATAAAAATACCGGTCTTGTCTGCATTAAAAACATCATCCGCTGTAACTGGTAAGTAAGCCAGGAAGGATTTCAGGTCATCCAGTTATGTGCTGCTGCTGAATCTGCATCTTGCTTTTCACCATGCTCATGCTCAAAAACAGTCTGGTGTTGGAGCTCCCAGTGAAAAGTAACCTATCGGTGGACTCAAAGTAGGTGTGCGTCTGTGCTGCTGGGTCTTGAGCTTTAGTTTTCAACATTGGCTCTGAGATATGAGTTTCCTTGTTGAGAACCTGCTGATACCAGACCAGAAGTGCATCTTCTATGCTGTTGTCCTTTCCTCACGTTTCCTTCTCCTCTGAGGATTCGCATTGGACTGCCACTCAACAAGGATGGCATCTCTGTTTTACTAATCCAACCTGCCTGGCTTTTAGAGATCCAAAACTGAGCAGCAACAGATGAGAGTGAAGAAGCAGGGTTCAAGTAAGACTTCCAAAACCTTTACCCAGTCAGCAAGGGAGAGCTTGGCTGAGACATGGCTGCCAACTGACATGAAACTGACAAAGCACGCGTTTAACACCTAAATTACATGCTAATGGCTAATTGATTGCTTGACAGATGAAGCGCATCATGTCACTGAATGGCAGGATCAGCTCCATTCATCCCACTTAAGCAGAGTTGCTTTAAATAACTGTTCTTACAAACCAAAGTCAAACCAGGCACATAATTAAGGGAAAATTGACTCCCAGTGGGATGTCCTGTTAGCGGCTGTCCCTTATCCACATCCCATTTGTCTGGCATGTCCTGTATTAGACAATTACCATCTGGTAAAGCCCAGCCAGGGTCAAACAGAATCCCTATTGATCAATATTAAAACTTTAAATCCATCCTGATACCCCTGTTAACTTCTTTATGCAGCAGTCTTATCTTCCTGGGAACTGTGCCTGACTCATTCTACAATGTCATTATAAGAGTATTTCTAAAGAAGGATAAAGACCCAGAACACTGCACATTCTACTGCCCAGTTTCACTTTTGAATGCAGATGCAAAATTGTCACAGAAATGCTGGCCATAAGATTAGACACAATAGTCCCATATTTGATGCACAGGACCAAACCAGTTTTATTAAAATGTGACTACTAAATACAAACATATGAAGGGTTATAAACACGGTGGGCTATGAACATCAGTCTGACTCTGTTTTGTTAACATTAGATGCAGAAAAGCATTTGACCATGTAGAGTGGGACTCTATTCATGAAGTATTAAATAACAATGGGATTTGGCTGAAATTTTAGGAACTGGATTGAAATGTTATATTCTAAACCCATGGACCAATCGAAATTTATCTGCAAACACTGCACTAAAATGAGGTACCCGATAACAATGCCCACTGTCCCCTACATTGTTCACCCTCACAATAGAGCCCTCACCTATTACTATAAAGAAGCATCAAAAGATAAAGTGTATTAACATCAAGGGTAATGAATACAAAATCAACATATATGAAGACATTATTTTGCAACTATGCTAGCCTCATTACCATACATTTATTGAGTCATTGAAAAGTCAGCCAGGCTTCCCAATATAAAGTTCATTGGGGTAACTCAGAGCTATTATATTTATTTATTTGATTAGATTCACCAGGAAAGACAAACTGAGCTGAAATAGCTCGTTTCCAGATACGTCCTGGGGAGGGAAGAGGGAGTACAGCAAGTATAAAACACTGAATACAGAAATAAACAATTTGCAGATTATTACACAGAGTGAATACAGAAAATATAAACAACGTTACAGACTGCTATCAAACATTGACCTGGGCTGACTATTGCTAGTGTGTGTTTTATTATTTTACTTATGGGTAAGCATTCCTCTGGTGAGAGGAGAGTAAATCTCAAGCCGTTGCTTTCGGATACAGGAAGTTGGTGTGTTTCCTGGTTCATAGGCATTGTGGGGCTGTGGAGGCTTGAGAAACCCAGCTGCTGCATGTCTCTGGTGCCTTAGAAGGCAACCTGCTACCCATTTACTTTTTATTTTAACATTTGCTCTTGCTAACAGAGGTTGGTGGCGGCTTCCCTCTTTAGTAAATAAATAAACCATTTTTACTGAATTGTTACTGTTAGCACAGCAGTGGGGAGCCAGGCACAGGAAGTGACTGTGAGAGACTTCCTGGTTGTCAGGGGTAAGTTTGAGCTCCCACGAGCAGGCAGTGTCTGGCTTCTTGGCACTGAGAGACACGCGCGTCAGCGGTTTGCTGCGTCTACTGGGGACACTGAGGGATACTGGGGATAATATACACAAAGATGACCATTTATGGTGGTATATACAGTACTTCAGGCTGGTGAGTAAAAACATCTTGACATGGCACAAGAAGGCAAAAAGTGAAGGGCAGGAAAACTTGCTGTGAATGTAAAATGTAATCAAGAAGTCACAAACCAAGACTTTACATATGATAAATGTATCAAAATTTTGCTTTGTTAAGGGAGGTCCATGATTTAGAGCCTAGGCTGCAAACACATAAGGATAGCTCTAGATTGAGGAGTACATGGATGAGGCAGTGAGCGATATTAGTAACAGATAATCTGTGAATCAAAGCAAAATTGAGCATCAAGTATACATAGATGGTCAAGAGAAATCACAGCTGTAACCTCTTTTGACATGGATGTAGGTCTGCAGATGAATCCCCACTGGAATTGCAAAATAGATTTGAAGGCCTTGAAACTGTTACCTCTGATATCCAGGATGTACTGAACAAATGTGATTTAGGTAAAGGCCCCTAAGTCATGCTCTGATGTGCATAATAATTTAGGGACCAATCAAAATCAAATGTTTCTGATCTTACCAGTATTACTAGTCCGGATAACTTAAATGCACATAGGAAACTAACTACATGGAGAGGATATTTTAATCGGTGGTGACTCTATAATTAGGGCATCGATACACAAGTTTGTCATATGAGAAATGAGCATACTACTGTTAGCTCTTTACCAGGAGCCAAGCTTCATGATATTGTGCTTCTACTAGATGGACTGTTTGAAAACACAGTCAACCCTTTGGTCTTTCTCCACATAGGAGCTAATGATGTGGAGAAACCAAATTGATGGATATGTAATGTGAATATAAGAGCATAGTAGAAAGGGTTAAAAACTATGGGGAAATCATTATATCTGGTATACTCCCATGCATTGGCAGAAAGCATATAGGAATAAACAGATTATAGCAATAAATTACTGGCTTAGACAATTTTGTATCAAGGAAGGAATTGGTTTTATGGATAATGCAAAACTTTCAATAGAACCTCTTTGTACAAATATGATGGTCTCCATTTAAATTCTGCAGGTATAAGGGTTTTGGGTAAAAATTTGTTGAAGTAATAAAGTTTCATTTAAACTGGCATGGGGGCATTGAAAACAATTTAAATGGATCTTCACTTTCTTCTCCTAATACCTTGGAATGGAATGCAATACTTCTTAATGCAAGAAGTTTACTAAATAAATTTGATGAGTTCAAAATAATATTGCAAAATCATAAGATACATATTGCATTAATTAGTGAGACATGGTGGAATGAGAATGATCAATGGGACAAAGAAATTGTTGGGTACAAATTATTCTTCCAATGCAGAAAATATAGAAAGGGCGGTGGGGTAGAACTTTATATACATGAGGAAATTGTATGAAGA
This sequence comes from Neoceratodus forsteri, assembly GCA_016271365.2. NCBI lineage: Eukaryota > Metazoa > Chordata > Ceratodontiformes > Ceratodontidae > Neoceratodus > Neoceratodus forsteri. The sequence continues at coordinate 107,918,879 of CM057453.1, read as the reverse complement.
AATTATATGGTAAACTGGTTCGCTCAAACTTATATGGGTTAAGCTTCTTCCACTTAATAGTCCCCAAATTATATTGGGACTATTATACAGGCCTCCCTCCATAACACAAGAAGATGACATGGCCATATTACAAGTCCTTGGTGATCTTGGTCCAACAGATAGAATTCTATTAACAGGGATTTTAACTACCTAAGATATACTGGGTTAATTGATAAAGGACGTGTCCCTTGACAGATAGTATATAGATGTTATTGACCATGGGATTAGAACAATTGGTACTTGAAAATACTAGGGTAGCAATATCCTGGATTTAATATTTACCAATATGGGACATCAATTAATTCTGTTGAGATTAATACTCCTTGAGGAACAGCGATCATAGTTCAGTTCTTTTAAAGGTAAGTGAAATAAGACCCCTCAAACCCACTGGAACCATTACCAAATTGAACTTTCATAAAGTTGAATTCCATAAAATGAAACAGAATCTCCTTTGTTGGGACTGGAGATCAGAATTTAAAAATAAGACAGTACTGATTATGTGGATTCCTTGAAAACTAAGATTGAGACACTCACCTCTAAATACATTCCTGTCACCTCTAAGTATAATATTAATAAAAAAAAAAAAAAACTGTTTGGCTCTCTGCACTATCAAAAATTAATCAATAAAAAACAGGTTACATAAGAAATTAAAACTATCCAAATCAGTTAAGATATACTAAATACAAGACTGCCTCAGGAGAGTTAAAATGAATATTAGGAAAGCTAAAGCACAGTGTGGGGTGGATCTTGCTGAAATGGTGCATGAGAAAAAAGCATTTTTTCTTATATTAATAACATATGGATGGTTCAAAGTAACATTGGGCTATTTTCACTGAGTCAGGACTTACCCAACAAATAAACAAATGGCCGACATCCAAAATAAGTACTTTTGTTCAGTTGATGCAGCCAATAACTTGTATTTTCCAGGCCTCTATTAATTCTGGGATGGTTCCTAATGACTGGAAACAAGCTAATATTGTCTCCGATTAAAAAGGACCTAGAACTTTACCATAAAACTTTAGACCCATTAGTTTGACCTTGACATTGGGTAAAATTATGGAAAGCCTAATTAAAGATTTACTATTAGAACATCTTGGTAATAATGATATGTTTGATCCCTTACAACATGGATTCACAAAGACTAGATCATGCCAGACCAACTTGTTGGCATTTTATGAAAAGGTCAATAGGAACTGCATGTGGGTAATTCTGTGGATGTGATCTTTCTAGATTTACTAAAGGCCTTCGACAAACTGCCCCACAAGCATTTATTAACTGTACTAGAGGCATTAATCTTAACAGTAATATTTGTAATTGGGTTCTGAATTGGCTCTGTGATAGAAGGCAGAGTAGTTATCAACGGGTGTTTTCTGACGGGCTCCTGGTACCAGTGGAGTCCCCAGGGTTCAGTATTGGGGCCTAGACTATTTAATATTGATATCACTGCATTCAAATTTAATAACCATAATATCTGGATGTATGAGTTCATGGATGATTGTAGACTGGGGTCAGTTTTTAATGATGCTGAACATAAGGCTACCTTACAAAACACCTTGGACTCAATTCTCGAATGGACAAACTTAAACAAACTATTATTAAATATTACCAAGTGTAAGGTTATGCACCTTGATAAGAATAATACTGAAGAGTCATATCTACTGGATAGTACCCTTTGGGGATGTGAAAGAAGAAAGAGATCTTGGGATTACGGTCACAAATGATCTTAAATTCAGAACACACTGCAGGATACAACTTAGAAAAGCAACTCAAAACTTAATTGTATACTTAAACAATAAGGCACGACAGGGTGTGATATAGTAGGATATACGTCCGCCTCGGGTGGTTGGACGCGAGGCCGCGGGCCGGTCGTCAACGCCCGGTGACGATATCACGTATATCACACCAGAATCTATATTACTAATATGAACTGAACTTAATGTTTAAAAATAAAAAGTAAAATAAACAGGTTTTAAAATGAGTTTTTGGGTGGTGTAGGGTGACATTTCAGTAAAATAGTTCTTGAGACAGTAGGTGGCGCTATGATACTGGTAGTTGACAGTGGTGGGACTGTTGTGTCTCTGTGAACTCATCTCTCGTTGCGGGATGTGATTTGTGGGTATTTGAAGAGGTTTCTGTCGAGTCAGAGTCAGCTTGAAATACTGCACATTGGTGAGTAAGTAAATGGAGTAGTTGCAGCTGTTGTGTTAATGGCAGAGCGATTGTTTTTATTTACGGTACAAGAGAAAATCACCCGTTACTGTGAGTCCGGTGCTGCTTTGAAACCAAGTCAGGGGTACCGACCGTAACTTCTGTGCAATATGCTAAACTCCGTTTATCTTGGTTATTTTTGTTTTAAATATGTGGCTTGTTGTATGCCATTGTAGGACAGCTTCTGTGTCGGAGAGTTTTGCAGGTCGTGAGGGATGTGGAGAATGCTGGCAACAGCGGGAATTTTTTCAGCGAGGAGGCTGGTTGCCGGAGCTTTTTAAAAGCTGTGATGATGTAGCCGATATCATCGCGGCTTTAGAAACTGTCGACCAATCAGATTGCTCAATTACGATCGCTGGTTCATAATTAAACATATAGCTAGCAGAGAGGTGAAGGTACTTATTCCACTTTACAATGCTCTGGTTAGACCACACTTGGAGTATTGCATTCAGGTCTGGTCACCATAAAACAGGGAAGACACTAATTCCTTTGAGGGGTGCAAAGAAAATTAACAAAACAAATTAAAGGATTAAATAATAAAAGCTATTATGAGAGATTGGTCAGCTTAAATCTTTTTCCCTATATTATCAGAAGACTAAGGGGTGATCTTTGTTTACTCTACAGGCTTATGAATGATGAAGTCCTCCTAACTGATTTGAGTTTTAGGCACAATCTAGGCAGGACTAGTACCAGAAAGCATAAAAACAGCTATATCAGCAGATCTGGAATCATAATATCGTAAACATTGGTATAGTTGTAGGGTAGCTGGACTTTGGAATGATCTTCCATCAAATATTGTGGATAGTTGTACCATGAACGATTTCAAGACAGGGTTGGATCACCATTTTGGTAATAATAAATTTCAATTTAAAGTTTTGGACAGGCAAGCCTTATAGGATTCTATCTTCAGGCTTGATCATACCTATGAAACCTATGAAACAAGTAATATACAGGTAGTTTCATATATGTACACTATATTTAATAACTGGTAGACCAAGAATGCACAAAGAAGCAACAAGTAGTCAAACAGGAATGTGGAGCAGCTGAAGGTATAGAGTGGATAGAGTTACAGAAAAGAGAAGCCTTGGGGAGTTGAGAAGAGAGTGGGGCAGTGGAGAAAAAGTGAGGTGGACTTGCATTCCCTCTGGGGTGATAATCCTCAAGAGAAGGAACAGGCATGAAATGCCCAGTCCACTTCGAGGATTAAACAGGGCAGGACAGCCAAATGAAGAAGAGTTAGGAAGAGAATGGAAGGAAAGGCAATTGTCATTTTAGGGTGCCCATTCAGTCCATGAATTGTTATCTGGCCAACTTTGAGTGGAAGTAGGGTGGGATTATGTCTCACTTCAAATATAGCAATTAAACTATTGAACCAAAACGCTAACCTATATGAACTGAATTATACCCACTTACTTCAGGAACTATCAAAAGATGTGTATGCATGGACATCTCTACCATGGATCCTAATTGGTAGGATGAATATAATAAAGATGGTAATACTTCTAAAGGTTTTATTTTTTCCGATTTTCAGGATTAATGTTCTGGACAGTTTCTTCAAAGCTTTCTATTGAAAATGAAAGGTCTCATATTTCCTTACCTAAATTAGTGCTGCCCAAATGTGAGGGGGCCTAAGACTTCCCGACTTCCAGTTGTATTACTATACTGGTCAACTTAGTCAAATTCAAAACTGGTTTAAAGATCATACCTTGGAAAATTACGTACTGGAATTCAACAGAGTTCTGTATTTTGAGTTTCTTATCTCTACATTGTTTGTAGGATTACCAAATGTAAAATATAAGATCATTTACCATCCACAGCTGCCGATGAGTATATGATCACAAGTACATAATAAAATAAAATCACAGAATAAATTAGAACCAGATACACCCATTAGATTAAACCGCCATTTCAAACCATTGATTTGGTCACCAGAATATAAATCATGGCACTCTTAGGATCTGACTGAATTGTCACAATTCTACAGTATCAATGAGATTCTTCTAAAAACTTCCATGGGGTGCCATATTGGTAATGTAACACCAAAACACAGGTTCCTCATTCACTTACATTTGTGGCATGTAAATAATGAGGGTAATGGGCTGTTGCACTATTGAGCTAAAAATAGATTTTGTTTTAAGCTGTATCTTATAAACATAATTAAATTCTAAGTTTAAGCCACTGTCACAAGCTGTCCATGCCCAGGACTCAGTCTCCAACAGCTTGCCAAGTTTCTCAACTCTCAACACCCATAAGGGTACCTTGGTAGCTGCCACCACTTAGAAGTGATTCTCTTACCAGAAGACTTTCTTGGTCTGAATTCCACCAGAACCACTGCCCACACAGTTCAGTGCTACTTTGGTTAAGGGCAAATGGCCTCCCCTTTACTTACTCCTGAGAAACACTTTATTTCTTAGAATATGGTAACATAGTCTTCTTTTCCTCTTCAGGGATGGATCCATGACTGGTCATTGACAAAATGTTTGCCGAACAACCATACAGTGAATATGTCATGTCGACACATTTGCAGTCGGCACATGGTTTCTCACTGAGAAACTTGTTTTCTTCAGGGGCTTCACCCCACCGAACTCCTCATGTGGGGGCTGTTTCCCTCACACACACCACTAAATATGATCAACTCCGAGTAGGAGTTGATTAGGAAAGTGTACAAGACTCCCAAAATACTCTGCTAGAGTCCAGCGCCACACTACAGCGACCTGGCGCTGTAGTCGCTGAGTGACGCCACTGTCAAATGTCACTGCAGTGTATACCTTCAGGAATGGATCATGGATTTGTCAATACCAACTGTTCAGTCACAGAGGCATGGAGTATATCAAAATAATATTTAGTACTTCTCCACATTCACACATCGACAGGATCTAACACATGCACCAGACTATAGGAATTACAGGGTTTTATAGAAATTAAAAGAAATGGTTTGCACACGGCAGAAGAAATATGTAGAAAACCTTCCTATAGCTGCTACCTCTTAGAAAAGTAAAAACATTCTTATCACATAGGATCACTTTAGTAAGCTGTGGCAGACTTTAAGTCTTACATGGTAAAAGTATGACGTCTGAACACTGACTGAGTTGCTGGGGCCTATCACTGACCTCAGCAGCCTTCAGTCACCTGCCCTCCATGCAACTTCATCAAATATGTCACTCTGGCATCATGGATTTGACACTTTCTTTACCTCCTTGAGTACCACCTTTCTGGAAAGCTGGCCTAAACCAGAACCTTGGATTTTGTGGACTTGGGACACCTCTCATTGTTCTGAGCCATGTCTGCCTCTCTGCAGGGGCTGGCTGCTCACCTAGGACAGTTGGGCACTTTGAAGCTCCTTGTTAACTGATCAGAGGCTCCTCTCATTTATGGGACAAAGGGACTGAAATCACCCTGGGAGACAGCTGGTATGACTTCTGAAAAAAATTCTGTTATTTTCAGGAAACCCACATTGTCTCTTCAGCTGAAAAGATTCTAACTGATATTTGTGCAGATAGATTTCATTAAAAAAGTACAAAATTATTGTTACAGTCACTGTTAATGCCCATTTGAATGGACTCTGGTACAACACAGATTTTGTTTTCTTCTTGTGTGGCACAGATATCAATGAGAGTATACTGACTTCATAACATGGAGCTGCTCTTACTGGAGTGAGGCAGTAGGAGTTTGGTAAAATGTAAACCAATGAAGAGGATGCCATTTATGCCTACCAGGCGCTTTAGTTGTTCCGTGGCAGGAACCATATATCTGATTTAAGTTGTTAAAGTACAAATTTAATTTAAGTCAGATTATTGAAAGCATGAGATTGTGTAGCCAGCTTGGCTTTCAGGCCCTTGGTGATGTGAGGGTGCTGTCCAGGGTTCATATTGTAAAATTCTGGAACTTGGAGGCAATAGGTATAATGGGTGCACCAAACACTAACAATTTCTAAATACTAAGAAAGGTCCAAACTGAATCATGAGGCAAACAGCAGAGTAATTTATTCAGCACAATAAAGTCCATATAGCCCCCAGCTAGGCTGGGGCAAGTGGATCCATGCAATACACATTTTGGTGTTCTCAGTACTGGAGACCTGATTTATAGTTCGTTAAGGCATCAATTGCATGCCAGTTTATCCTGGCACAGTAAAACACAATTTTACTGTCCTCTTTTTTGGGGTTCAGGGATTGTCATAGAGGCACAGGTCAGGAAACACAGGCAAACCAAGAGAAATTATAAAATTCACAAGTAGCATTTTATTTTTATCAATAACAATAAATAATAAAACAAATGGTACAGGATAACTCTTCATACAGACAGTACAAACAAAGAAAATCCTACATCTGAGAATCTCTCTCAATTTAAATCTGTCTCTCCATCTCTCTAAACATTGCTCGCTTTTATAAGATGTACTTCACCATAGTCACACATCTACAGGATCTAACACATGCACCATACTATGGGAATTATAGGGCTATTATAGAAATTAAAAAGAAATGGTTTGCACACAGCAGAAGAAATATGTAGAAAAACCTTCCTATAGCTTCTACCTCTTAGAAAAGTAAAAGATTCTTACCCACAGGATAACTTTAGTGAGCTGTGGCAGACTCCAAGTCTTACATGATGAAAGTATGAAGTCTGAATACTGACTGAGTTGCTGGGGGCCTGCACTGACCCCAACAGCCTTCAGTCACCAGCCCGCCATGCAACTTCATCAAATATGTCACTCTGGCATCATGGATTTGACACTTTATTTGCCTCCTTGGAGTATCACCTTTCTGGAAAGCTGGCCTAAACAGAACCTCAAATTTTATGGACTCGGACATTCTCATTGTTCTGAGCCATGTCTGCCCTGTGGGAGGGGTGGCTGCATGCCTAGGACAGTTGGGCTCTTTGAAGCTCCCTCATTAACTGACCAGAGGCTCCTCTCATTTATGGGACAAAGGGATTGAAATCACCCTGAGGGACAGCTGGTATGTCTACTGAAAAAAAAAAAGAATTCTGTTATTTTTCAGGAAGCCCACTTTGTCTCTTCAGCTGAAAAGATTCTAACTGATACTAGTGCAGATAGACTTCATAAAAAGTATGAAATTATTGTTATAGCCACTGTTAATGCCCATTTGAATGGACTCTGGTACAACACAGATTTTTTTCTTCCTGGTGTGGCACAGACATCAATGAGAGTACACTGACTCCTACATCTGAGAGCCTCTCTCTCTATCTCTCTCTCTCTCATTTTAAATCTATCTCCATCTCTCTAAACATTGCTCTTTTTATAAGACGTCTTTTCCTGTCAGTTTTAATTCTGCATCCTGCTGGTAGTAAATCAATCTCCTTTCACAAAATGTCTCAGAACTTGTCAGTTTCTTTCCTGAGGGCAGCCTAAAGAGTACATCCAGTCTCAACAGGTACAGCAAAATAGAACATTCTATCCCACAGATGGTTTCCTGTTCACAGTTCTGTTAATAAGCTTGTGGAGATGAAATGCATCTCCAGGTTAATCCCCAGTATTCCAGACTGATTTTTTCTAATAAACCCACAATAGCATTCTGCAATCATTTCAGCAATATCATTTGTAAACCAAGGATCCTAGTTTCCCATAAAGATTCATATATGTATATATTTTTTTTACCACAGAGAAGCAAGGGAGAAAGAAAGAATAGAAACAGCAGGGAAGGAAGGAGATAATAGGGGAAATTTGGGGACTATGGGAGTGGTCAATCTCAGGTGCCACAAAAAATTCCAGAGCAAATTGATGCAGTCCATGTGTGCTCCTCAGTATGTCATCACCCTTCCCCAAAGACTCCTTTTTGGTGCCATTTGTAGTCAGCATGGCTTTTGGGGCCCAGGCTTATGTGAAGGGGCCAGTCAGGGCTCTAACTTAAAAGTCTGGAACCAAGGAACTAGGGCAATAGGTGCAATGAGGGAACAAACACTAGAACTCTCTAAATACAAATGAAGGTCCATGCTGGATTATGGGGCAAGCGATAGAGTAATTTATTCAGCACAATAGTATGCAGGCCCCAGCTAGGGTGGGCCATGTCAAACTGGAAATACACATTTAGATGTTCTCAGGCCTGGGAGAACCCAATTTGCAATTATCTCATGGCAAGTTACCCTGGCACAACACAACTCAGTGTAACCCACATTCAGTTGGGGTGCTACTTTACGACTTGGACTCGAAGCCAGAATCACCTTCTGACATGGGAAGCAGGGGTTCCTGCTATGAGAGGGCCTGGGGCTCCCAGGTTCTGGGATTCCTGTCAGTACACCCTTTAGGGATGGTGTGAAGTATCAAGTGTTCAAAGAGGATGGAGGAGGAGCAATCAGATACTCCTGTCAGTCCACCTCTTTGTTGGGGGCAAGTTCTGAGGGTGACTGCTGAGATGGAGAAGGAAAGGAAGGAGCTGAGGATTGCAGGGATGCCAATCATTTGTTGTATCGACCAAACCGGTCACTTTGGCAGGGCCTGCTCAGCCTCAATGACAGCTACTTTACTGATTGACTGGATTCCAACAGTCAGCACTCCCAGTGCACCTAGCCTATCAAGTGAAGGGTGTTAAACCGACTAACTCTTGATTCCAGGACTGTGGTCTCAAGGTAATGGTACTTTTAAATGCTTGCTTTACTATCAGTTTAGTAAGATGTGCCATGATGCTCTATTAACAATGCAGGACATCAGTAAAAGTCACACTACCTGTTTGTGCGAGGCCACCAAGGAGCTTTAGCATGGGGTGGGATGCTGATGCTCAGGAGATTGGCCAGATGGTTACCATCAGCTCCCAGTCACAATTTACCATTGCATCACTGGTGCCGGAACATTAATAGACATGCTAAGCATAAATCATATTTTAATTGGACATTACAATACTCAGTTCTTTACTGCCTGTGAAGAGGGTTTTGTGGAATTGATACTGACCCTCCTTTGACTTTAATGTAACCTTTTTGCCAACAACAATCTGTCACCTTGTTGTACTAGGTGTGACTGAGTGTGCCTCTGTAATTTTTCATCATGAACTGCCAGGTTTTGCCTAAAGGTGCTGCAAATGTAATAATGAAACTGGGTCTGCACTTAATTCCTTTTAACTTTGTCTCTGTGTGCAGCCTTTGATCACACACATACACCCAGCTAAAAAGAGAGGGAATTCATGACAGCAGTGAAGTTGTAAATAGTAAGTATGCTTAGCACCACAAGGATCCCCTGATACAGAGAATCACCACCCTTTGCTGAAAGATTGAAGGGACTCTATAGTTTAGCCTAACACCCTTGCCCTTGAATCCCTTGCCTGACACATGGGTAACAAAGGTTAGAGGTGGGCAAACTGGTCCTGTGGCACTTAGGAACCCTCCCTCCTGACCTGGATGATTCACCTCAACTTGAGAATATCAAACTCTCATGGTCGACTTCAGTTGTCAAGTCGGTCCAGTTCGGAGCGTGGTCTGGTTTCTGGGTGAGAGGTGGCATTGGTGACAGGGAACAGCATGCTGGCAGCTTGCTACAGCTGAGGAGTCAGGTCGTTGTCCAGAGATGTCAGTGTGGTATGGCAGGAAATCTACTGCTACTACCACACTGATATCCCCGACACTGACTGACTCTGCTGTTGTAGTAGGCTGCCAGCATGCAGCTCTCATACCAGTGGAGACCCCAAGGGGTGGCAGAAGACCCCAGAGGAGGAGGGCTGGAATCCTGGTGGGGACTCCATAGTGAGGGGATAGAGTTGGGGCAGGTAAGGATGAGTAGAGGGAGGTTAGGTGCCTTTCTGGTGCCACGGCTTGCAGGGATGGAAAGAGGATCCAAAGTATCACTGGGGCAGTGGGGAGCTGGACATCATTGTCCATCTGGGGACAAATGACTTGACTAGGCATGAGCCAGCAATAGTTCAGCAGGAGTTTAAGAAGTTGGGGAGGGTCTTATGCAAGTAGCATGATCTGGGACCTTCTCAGAGGTGCTACCTGTCTACAACAGGAGGGAGGGAGGGAGGGAGGACAGAATTCACTGCACCAGGATTTTCAATGCATGGTTGAAGGAATGGAGCAGAGTGGATGGTTTTCATTGGAGACAGGGTCCCACTTGAAGGGATGAGGGTCTGTACAGAAGCGATGGACTGCATTCATCCAGGAGGAACCGTGGTCCTCAGTGAATGATTTAAATGCTGTATTGGCAAGCATTTAAGCTAGCTGAAGGAGGGAGGCGGAATAAGACAGGGAGACAGAAACTAACCCCAGAGGCTCACAAGGTCAGCAATGGGAATCCTGAGGAAGTGAAATCCAAAAGGAGCCAATAACAAAGGAATCCAAGTGGTAAAAGGAAAGGGAGCTAGTAAAACAAAATAGTGGAGAAATCAGGAGGGCAAATGGGAAATGTGTGTGTGAGGGGTGGCAGGACAATCTGGAGAGTCACGTGCAAATGCTCAAGTCTGGGGCATAAGAATGTAGACCTAGAGGCCACCATGGCAGATGCAGACCTGGACATACAGTAGTCCCTCGTTATAACGAACTGCTTTGGTCCACTGATTTAGTTCATTACAGCGATGTTACGCTATAGCTGAAATAGCTAAAAATAGTGAAAAATACAGCACTTAATCTGAGTGTGAATGAAGTGCTCAATAAACTGTAGTAGCAGAAAGTATTTATTTTATGTATGGAATTTGAAAAGGTATTTTACTTTTAAAGTTAAAAACATTTGTTTATTTATTTACTGTATTATTTATTGAAATAAGCATCCAAAGTTGTCTGGATTTTACACCTTGTTTGCTCCGCTCGTGCCATAGTGATAATTTTTTTAAATTCAGGAGCTGCAAAGAGGTGATGTAGGGCTGCGTGAAGAATTTAGACCAGTCTCCAGTGAAGCCAGTCCACTTTCAGCTGTAATTTCTGTCAAATCCTCGATCTCAGCATCGGGGTCATCAGGGTCACATTCAAATTCAACAGAGTGGCTGTCGTTTTTATTTCTGCCACAATGTCCTCCTCTGTAAGTGCAGCAGTGATAGGGCAGCTGTCATCAACATGTAGCCAGTCATGGAGCAGCTGTGTGTCAGTCTCGAGATTCAGGTTCTAAGCTAGCTGTTCCGTTTCTGTGTCCGTGTCTGCATCTTCTGACTCGGATAGGCTCACTTCTGGTTCAGCAATTTGCTGCTCCTCAAAAGGGACCTAGAGCATCCTTTCAGCAGTTATGGATTTTTGGGGTGAAATCTGGTCCCATGACTGTGCAGCAACATAAATCATGTCCTTCAAGTTGTATTGCTTTATAAATGTCACCAGCTCTGAACGGTATCTCGGAGATGATTTCCCATAGCAGCTGTTTGCGGTACATTTTCTTAGACTGGCAAGCACACCTTTATCCATAGGCTGCATATGTGCTGTGGTGTTTGCAGGCAGATAGAGAACTCTGATTTTACCATCTCTGGAGCAGAGCTCTTCAGCATCAGGGTGGGCAGGGCACTGATCTAACAAAAGCAGTGCCTTGGGAACTTTGCCTTTGCTCCTCAGGTAACGTCGCACTGCTGCAACAAAATCCATTTGAAACCACTTTCTGAAAATGCCCCGCATCATCAAGCATTGGTGGAGTATGAGTAAAGCAGTGGCAATGCTTTCTGTTCACATGGTGGAAGCAGCGGAGTTGGTGAATTTACCGATGCAGAGTGGCTTTAATTTGTGTTCCCAGTTGAATTACTGCATACAACGATTGTGACTTTATCCTTAAAATCCTGTAGCCTTTTGAGGCATCTGATTCTGAGCAGGCAGAAAATGTGGGAGCAGGAAGGCATTTGAAGAATAGTCCTGTTTGTCCTCATTATACAGCATGTCGCTGTCATAACCACCACTTTCAAGGTTAAGAAACAAAAATAGGCACGCTGGGGTGGGGTCCCAGTGTGCTACATTCTTGGGGGATGGAGGGAGTGAAGAAGGCAGCAGCAGTGGGTGGTTGCGGAGGGTTTTATTGTCTGTCGGGAGATGGGGAATGGAGGGAGCGGGAGGTCAGCAGCAGTGGGAGGTTGTTGGAGGTTTTTTTTCTGTCGGGATGGGGAAACGGAGGGAGCAGGGAGGCAGCAGCAGTGGGAAGTTGTGGTGTGGTGGGTGGCAGGAGCTGTATAACATGCTGACATGAGGATTGGGCACTTCAATGTGAGCTTCGCAGATTGTGTGGGATGGCAGGAGACGCCATTTTACTGAAATGTTTCACCAGGAAAGGCACATAACGGAGGTGTGCTATCTGCCGCTGCAATGATGAGCTTGTCTCTGATTGCAGTGGCACATTTGTTTAATCTCCATGGCTCTCTTTGAAAACTGCTGTCATTGGCAGCATGCTCACTGATTGGGGGCTGAGAGACGCACCCACTCAAAGCAACCCCTGCATTGACAAACACTGACACACATCTGCATTTGTGCTACATAGAAACTTAAAACATAGAATTTGACAGCAGATAAGGACCGCTTGGCCCACCTAGTCTGCCCATTTCCCTACCTAATGGTTAGGCTACAGATCCTAGTTAACCAACAGCCTACTTCCTCCTACCCCTCCACTAGAATTGCCTTATGTCTGTCCCATGCATTTTGGCTAGCACCACAAGATGTTACTTGCACGTGTACACAAGTTAACATAAAAAACTGAATTGCAGAGGTTTGCTAATTTTAACAAGTGTGCTTAGCTGGCCCGGTGGTGCTGAGGGTTGAGCGCTGGACACCACACCTTGCACCACGCCGGTGACCCAGGTTCGGAAATGAGCTCGGGACGCTGGCGGTCGGTGGGGAGGAAAGGATAGAGCGCCTGAGGACTGCTCTTCTCTCCCGGGAGAGTGGGTGAATGACTCCCCAGCATGAGCGACTCCCAGCAGAAGTTGGGAGTGCAACAGCCAGGGACCACATTGGTACAGGGTGGAGCCTTGGCAGACATCCACAGGCAGGGTGTGGGAGCATGCCCAGTTGCACTGGATGTCATTGCATGTCCAAGCTTCTGTAGGGAAATCATGCTCTTGAACACAGGAAAACTCCCACTGGCTGGGAGGAAGATGTCACCTGCCCCCACCTCTGATACGGGACCCTGCCCACTGGGACCTCGTCTCACCAATCACTTCCGCCAGAAGTACCGGAAGAAAGCACCGAGCAGCATAAGGTGGCCCTACTCCAGGGGTAGATTCCAGGGGTCACTCCATGGGTGTGATCGCGGGTGAAGGGAGACCAGGATACAGCTGAGAGGATTTCAGGTAGGAGGGAACAGGCAGGTTGACCGATGGGGCCCCAATCAGCAGTGACAGGAGGGAAAAATAATTGTTAAAAAAAAAAAAAGTGTGCTTAAACCAGTGGTGATAGACCTGAAATGACTTTGTACAGAAGTATATAAATCGGGCCTCTACATTATCTGTTCTAGACTGCAATTTCCTTAGGAAGTCTCGATGCAAGGCAGCTACTCACATATTGTGGTAGCTGCCCTCATAGTTCAGTCATTGCAGCCTGGTTTGGATAATTAATATTACCCATACCTTAATTATTTCCCTCATAATTTTAGTATATTGGTAGTCAGCCCAATCCTTTCAGATAGCCGGTGATACTGACATGCCCCTGCATTCAAGCACAAAATGACATATGACCAAGGAGTGTCGGGGCGCCCATTGAAATAAACAGGGCTCAATTTCTCTTACATTTTAAGCTTAAGAATGGCCAGCTAGAGATTAATGATGGTCACCGCTCAACTAACAAGGGCCTTCTTATTTGAGCGGTGACTTTCATTAATTTCTATACTAAAATTATGAGAGAAGTAACTAAGGTATGGGGTAATATTAATTATCCAAACCAGGCTGAATGACTGTCGCTGAGGGCAACTACCACAATATGTAAAGTGGTAGCTGTTCTCAGCTAAGTAGGAAATCACTTTAAATCCATGGCTTTGGAGTTTAATGAGCTGAGACTCCTGAACTTTATTGCAGGTTGGTAGGCCCAGGGGAGCTAAGAAACAAGTCCCAGTCAGTGGTGGCAGTGATAACTTTGCTGGCTTAATTTGCTTTAGCTTCTTGTTCTGTCTCGCCTGCACTGCTTCCAGGTTGCAGCAGCAGCATAAAACCTGCAAGCATAACGATCATGGAGTGGGTGGTTGACAGCTTTGTTGGTCACCGTCAGCCAGTTACCCACCCCAGCTGCAGACTCTAAACCAAGGCCAGACAGAGAGTTTCCACACACCCTGACTCCAGGGGAAAGATAATTTTTTTCCCTAGAGTCATGAGTAGAGAAGATGTAACAAAAGCATCTTTCATCTTCAATAAAAGCCCGAAAAGTCACTACAGAGCATCTAAACCCCAAAACTTCACCCTGGCATTGATGTGTACCCCTTGAACCCTCCCAGGAATTTGGTAGCCTTAAAAAACAAGTATATTTTCTCATGGGGGATAGTACTAATGGTTGCTACTAATGTCCAGGTATCCCCATGTGCCAGTTCAACACTGAGAGCACTTCTTCTTGCCCTCTCGGAGCTGGACTGCTCAGCTGGCATGGATGGGCCTTCCTACTCAGTGAAAGCAAGGTGCCCTTCTTCCATTGGAGTAGGAGGGCTTGCCCATGTTGTGGGCAGTTTGTCTGGGGGCAACAAGAAGAGGCACCACACAAGTTAATTTACTTTGTTTAAGAAAGTAGGGGTACCACAGTTAGCAGGTAGCTCTTTTGAGCAACAGGACACTGCACAAATTTGGCTAGTCAGTTCAAGCAAAGGGGCCCCACACAGGTTCATGCAGTTTGCTAAGCAGAAGGCATGGGACCAGACAAGTCCAGGTAGGCTCCATCAGGCAGATAGGCAGTCATTTGGCAGGTCCTAAGTTGGGGCATAAGTTTAGTAAGGGCACTGAGGATTTAAGCATCTCCAGTCTCCACTCCTTAACTTCCAGCAATGCTACCTTCCCCATCCCCATTTGGCCGCTAAGAACAAACAGCCCAGCCCACCACCATGGCCAGCACACAGATAAAGGATGACCACACCACATGATGACCCAGCCCAGTAATCACCAATACTTTGACCTCCTCATCCCTCTCCGCGGGTCAGGGCAGGGGCAGAATGTGGTACATAGGACAGTTCTGCTTCTTGCAGTTTAAATTATTTGTGACCCTGTGCAGTGCTGCTGTGCTGGCCTAGTGGCCTGGTTAGCCTAGGAACAGTCAGCTAACTCAGTCAGCCCTGGTCTGGATCTCCCTCCTGCTGCCAGAGTGCTCGTCAAGAAAATGAAAAAAAACAGCCTTCAGGTCCGCCAAGACTTCCTCACCTTACCTGGCTTCTGCTGCTGTAGACATCTCGGGGGTGGCATTACTTTCCACCCTTCAGTGCAGTGCGGTGCTCTCCTCTGGTCAACTGCTGGACTGATCCTCTTCTTCCAGCTTCTCTGACCTCTTCCAGCACCTGGCTGGCTGCCTGCCCTGGCCTGCGTGACAACCCGGCAGCTCATCATCGACCACCTACCACTTGACGGCAGCTCCGAGGCCATGGTCACCCTCAACCCCAGCCCCACTGGGCACGTTTCGTTACACACAGGGTCAACTCCCAGTCCCTCAGTGGCAGGACTCACACTGTTCTGCTGGCCTGGACTGGTCACTCCCTCGCCATCAATTGTGCTCCAGAGTTCCTGCCTGCCTCGATGGATGTCCTCTCTGTGGCTTCTTCATGGCTGCTGACTTCAACTTCTTGCTTGCTCATGCAGCCCAGTGAGATTCCCCACCTTTCGGTGCATACGCACCATGCACAGGGCTTTACTAAAAATGGACAGTGCCAATTCCAAAAAAAAATGCCATTGGGTAGGGGTTGGGATGAATTTCTCACTTACAGGGGAGGGAGGGTCACAAATGGCATGCAGCACTCAGGTCAGAGAACCAAAAGGACAAAAGCTTATTATTTGTTACATTTCATAAAATATTGCAGGAGCTCATGCCCCACAGGCTCATATAACCCAGTGCTGGCCTCGTGCATGAGTATTGTGGTGCGGCCGCTAGGAACACTGGGACACTGAGTTTAAAACAGCTTTAAAGAGCCCCTGACTGTGTACTATCAGCCTGTTGATTTTGCTACCTTACACTGTGTTAGAGCATTTTATTTTATGAATAACCATTTTCTTCAGATACCACAGGTCAGTTGAACTATGTTTTTGACATGCAGTACTGGTTTCGGAAATGCCGTTCACCGTAAGAATAAAATTCATAAAATTGTTCAGCTATGAAATGGGGAAAAAACATTTGTTTCTTTAAGTGCAGTGCAGATAGACTGTTTCACTTATACCTGTCAACCTTCTGCCTTGCAAATCAGGGACAGGGCAAAGGGACAAATGAAGATCGGGACACATCTTAAATCAGTCAGCATTCAAAAGTTTTTTAAATAAATTTAACTTACAAAACCTTCGGTAATACTTGCTATTTTCTCTGAAGCGCTGACTGTTCACTCAGCACCAATGTTGGAAACTGCATTATGATGATACAAAGTAGGGAAGGGACTACAGTGATACTAATAGGAATACAGAGTGATCAGGGATAGTGCCAGCCCTATTTAAACATAGTTATTTTAATTTGCAGGTAATTGTATATGATATGGGGTACTATTTCTATACCACCCCTTATGTACAGTTGAATGTTTAAAGACTAGCAAGAGCCCTGATGGGTCTGTATGCCTAACAGCATCATTTTAGGCTCTACCCCTACTTCTCATCAGCATAACAAGGTTTTCAGGGTGAGGGCTTCAGTTGACAGTTAATATCTGGGTCAAGAAAACTAGGAAATTTGCTGAAGACTTATAATTTTGTTGTATGGTATCTTTAAACTGCTTTTGAATGCGAATAACTGTTGGCAGTTTTAACATTATAATCAGCTCAGAATGACTGCTAACCTGAATGCTAAACTGATTGACTGCTAAAATACTACTAAGGAACTCTGTTTTTGCAGTCAGAAGGCCATCTGCATGCTAATATACTGTTAATATAGCAGTCTGCTTGGGTAGAGTGTATGCACCCATACCTATGTCAGAATGAATAAGGAAGAAGACAGGTCCCAGAAACTGAGTCTTGCAGTAATGCACTGCTGATAGAGATAATGGATGGGCACCAGTTACAATCATTTATGTTCCTTTGAGAGGTTGTCATGACAACTCAGGTAAACTTTGAGCGGCAGCTCGAGAGGTTTACAGTTTTATGACAGCCTCAAAAGGGAATTTTGTAGTTGTTAAGCTAACTGGTGCCCATCCATTGTTTTTTACAGTGCATGGGCACCAGTTAAATGAATTTTGTCCTTAATTTTCTGTTTTTTGTTTTGCCCTACCTCTCCTTCAGGGCCAGTTCTCACCACCGCTGCCATCTGTCTGTCAGGAAGTTCAAGAAATATGCATGCTCAAAGCCGCTCATGACTTCTGATGAACAAGTGCCGCCTATCATCTTGCAACCAATTTACCTTGAGAAAGCTTCTCAGTCTTTACACATCAGGATGACTGGTCTATAGTTTCCTGGCTCATCTTTCATTCTGCTTTTATGCAGAGGAACCACATTAGTGGTCCTCCAATCCCTGGGGACCATGCTCATGCCCAGTGGTTGCTGAAAATATCTGCCAGTGTTGCTGCTAGTACCTCTGCTGCTTACTTGAGTATTCTAGGTTGCATTCCATTTGGTCCCATTGATTTATCTACCTGCAACCCCTCAACCCTTCTAGCACTCTTTCTCCCATTACCTGATTTGACTGATAGAACTCCCTTTTCTCCCCTCTTTATCCCACCCCACAATTGGTAGCACTCCCTTTTATAAATACTGAAGAAAAATTATTAGGTTAGTATCTCAGCCTTGTCCTTGTCCCGCCTCCCAACCTTCCCCCTTTTTCAGCTGCACTATGCTCTCCTTGACTTTGTGTTTCTCTTGAGTGTATCTTTTTTTCCAAATTATTTTATTAAAGAGCAGAGGTACAAGTGTCATACAGTTCAAAATACATTGCTTATTGTACACATAATATTTTCATTTACATGTTATATCATTGATAGCAATAGGTATATTGAAGAAAGCATTACAATTATAGCTGCAATGGGGTGTAAAGGTCCTAGATTGACAGCTACAGGTCATACTAATCATCATACTACTATGACAGGGCTTCTAGTGTGACACTGAGTGTTTCCATTGGGAACTAATACATCTGAGATGATCACTACTCCTAACAGCAGCACAGTTTATGATATATAGTAAAGATTAGATGAATGAAATTGATTTTCAGATTAGCCATAGTTTTTAAAAGGATTATCTATTTAACACAATGTTTTATTATACTTCATCAGTGTGTAGGTGACTTATGATCAAATGGGGAAGCTTCCAGACTTCACTGCCTCAAGCAGGGGTCCCCAAGTATGAAGAAACTCATTGAGAGTCCCTGAGCGTTACTTTGTGGCCTTTCCAGTGCCATACAGGCTCTCAAATTGTGTGCCCATCTTGTAGTAACAGACGGAGGTGTCGAAGATAGCTACTTTGGGCTATGGTTCTCCTCACATTGATGAGAGCCAGGGATCATAAGGTCCTTACCAATCTAGGTACTAAAGGGAAGGATCTGCTCCCAATAATAACTCTAGTGGAGATTTAGATAATGGTTATCCCAATACTCCACTCATTATCGAGTGTATAGCATGCCAAAAGGGGCAACCTTAGGGAAGCTAAGGCCAAATGTATAAAGTCTGCACTCTCAACTTGACATTTGGGGCAAAGGTCGGATCTAGAGCTATCCATTTCATGCAAGCTCATAGGGTCAAATACGCCCTATGTTAAAATTAAACTGGATCTGATGAAACTTATTGCTTCTAGAGCAATTTACAAATGATCACAAGCATATCTCCAAGTAAGCTTGTCAATTGGTAATAAATCTGCACTCCATTTAGGTTCACTCTTATTGTGCTGCTTATTTTGGAGGTGTCTCTGGATTGCATGGCAATGTACTGAAAGGGACCCTTGCCCAGGTTGTGGCCTAAATAATTCCTTCTCCATGGGTGAAGGTTCCAACCACCTGCATTCCTGGGCAAGTGATTTCCACATATTTGACATAGTCTCATATGTAGGAAGAAATATCACACTGGTAGTCACCATTCCTTACATTAAGTTCCAAACTTTTAGAGTTCCCCTCATTATACAGTTGACAGACCGCTATTAACCCCACTTTTCTCCAGGTCAAAATACGTTGTATCACTAGGGAGCAGTCTGCATTCCATCCCTAATTACACTCAGTAAACTCATATTAGGGGTCTTTTATTTCTATGTTCTGTGCTTGATTTACTGTTATACAAACTTGCATTGTATTGTTAGAAAAAGATTGGGAAGTGAGCTTGTTTCAGATTCTGCCAGCACCCCTACCAAAGTATCATTTTAAGATTGCCTTGTAGCATATCTTCTTCTATTCTAACCATGAACAACTTGTTTCTTGTTCTCTATGAGGTAGGTAGGCTAACTGTGCTCATAGTAACTTTTAAAGTTAGGTAAACCTATACTCCCGTCTCGGGAGGAAGTTGAAGAGCAGTACGTTTTACTTCAATCCTACCCCCTTTCCATACAAATCTAGTAATAAGGGCCCAGTTGTTTAAAGTGCTTCAAGGGAACCTTGATAGGGAGAGACTGGTATAAGTATAAGATTCTTGGTAAGATGGTCATTTTGACCACTCCCACTCTACCAATCATGGATAGGGACATGGGCGTATTAGAAGATGCTGATATTTGAATACCTAAGTATTCGATAGTAGTTACTAGTTGTAAACCCCATAGGTTTGCTATCAGCTGGGCTCTGCTTTGTAGCCCAACTGGGAGCAGTTCACTTTAATCCAGTTGACACAGTGCCCGGAAAGTTGGCCAGAGGTTTGCATTAGGTCATGTACTATAGGTAAGTCTTGAGCTGGGCGTTGCATACACAAAAGCTGGTTGTCCGCATACATTGCCACTTTATGCTGTCTGTCACCCCTCAGAACCCTGTATGTCTGGGAGTGCTCTTAAGGCCAAGCCCAACAGTTCCAAAGATGTCGACAGGAGGGTGATAGCGGGCATCCTGTCATGTGCCCCGCCAAGCTAAATGGAGCAGTGAGAGCTCCATTAACCAAAACTCTGGGCCTGTGGGTGAGTGTAGAGAGCTCTCACCATGAGCAAAATACTGGACCTATCCCAAACCTTTTCAGGACCTCAAATAGGTACCCCATTCCACGTGGTCAATACCTTTTGGCATCTAATGAGACCACGGCTCCCCTTGTGCTCATTTAGATTTGTCCCATTTTGTGAATAATATTTAAGGTATGTCTAATATTGTGTTTCTCATATCTACCCTTAACAAAGCCAGATTGGTCTGGATATATCACGTGAAGCACAGGTTCTAATCTAGTGGCTAGGCTTAGCCACAATCTTATAATCTGCCATGAGCAATGATATTGGCCTATAAGAGGCACATTTAGTTGGATCTTTTCCTGGTTTTGGCAAACTGTGATTGTGGCGGACTGCATGGAAGGGCATTTCTCCCTTGTCTAGACCTTCTAAAATCATGTCAAACATGGGGTCGACAAAAGGGCCTGAAACTTTAAAAATCAATTGGTAGGCCATCTGGACCAGGGTCTTTACCACTTTTAAGGTTCTGAGGGCAGTTGTAATTTCTTGTTTTGACAGGGGAATCCACATTTTTACTAGTATCTTCTGGGATTATGGGCTAGGGGTACCCTGGAAAAACTGATCAAAGTCAGCTTGGCATGGATCATGTTCAGAAGTGTACAACTGTGCATAAAAGTCACCAAAAGCCTCCCTATTTCCTCCCTCCCTTGAACTAATATCCCTCACTCTATACTTATCTGTCCCATATTTCTCTCAGATTCTTTACTCTTTAACTGCCAAGCAGCAGTTTCCCAGCTCTGTCCCCGCCATAATGAGCCCCTGCATTAGTGAGCAATATAGAGTGCTCCAACTGACACTCAACAGCGAAACTTCCATTTCAATTTTCAGAGGACGCTATAGAAGGACATCGAGGGTTCCATTTATGGACATCTTCAAATGTGTTTATTTCGACCTTAAGCTAGTCATATCATGGGCTTCCATGTTATGCTTATGGGAGGCGAGGCAATAGTTTGACCTCTTATGTAGGCTTTGAGGGCTTCCACCTAACAGCATGAGCAGTATCACCCTCTATTTAAATAGAGGTACTCCTGTATACTAACCTTTATGTGCTGTATGTACTTCTGATCTTTCAGAAGCGGAGGGTCTAATTTCCAGTTTCCAACTACTTTAGACATACCTGGTCCCTAAATGTGACCCCATGAATCGCATGGTCCGATATAATAAAGAGGCCATAAGTGGCCTCTCTACACTGACCAATAAGGTTCCAGAAATCAAAATCTTATCAAGCCTGGCATATGTGTGATATACATGTGACAAAATGCTATAGTCCCACCCACCAGGATGTACATGCTTCCAGTCATCCACCAACCCAATATCCTCTGGAGTTCTTCGAGGTCTCGGTATTTTGTGACTTATGCATGGGAGTTCTACTGGATCTGTCCAGGATAGTGTCCAGTACGCAATTGTAGTCTCCACCTAGGATCCATGTGCCCTCCCTACTAGCTATATCAAGGACCAGTTTTTGAAAGAAACCCTGATTGTCTACGCTTTGGTATACACTGAACCTGCAAAAATACCCCTTACCTATTATGTTGATTCTGGCCAATGCAATATCTCCCCGCTTGATCTACTTTTTGTTCAATAATCTGGACTGGAAGATCCTTTGGGATCCATATCGAGGCCCTCCGCCTTTGAAGAGAATGTGGCAGAGATCCATATACCTCCCATAAATTGCGCAGTGTTTTGCTCTTCCCGTAATGTAAAATGAGTTTCCTGAAGTAGGACTATATTCGCTTTGGTCTTCCTTATTTCCCCATGACCTTCTTCTTTCAAAATCGACTTCAGGCCGTTCAGATTCGAGGACACACACTTGATGTGCTCAGCCATGATTATCAAAAATGTATACACCTATTGCATCCTTGTACACTTAAGTTCTGCAACTCTGTACTTATTTTTTCCTTTTAAAATCCCAAAATCCACCCTCCCTACCCCATTGTAGATTTTCTCCATTTGCCTCTGCGGTGAACCTGTCTCACCCCAAGGCTGTGTAAACAGCGGAACCCATTTCCAGCCATTATTGGTATCCCTGCTACACAGTTTCTTGCAGGTTCTCCAAAAGATGCATAACAAATCAGAAAAACCCATTCCCCTACTATTTTTCTCATCCCTTCTATATAACCCCCTCATTGTCCAAAGTGGATAACTGCATATCCCCCTCCCCAGGCAGAAATATCACTGCCAGTACTCCCACTACAAGTAACAGGCAGTAATGATGTAATTTAACAGCCATCAGTTGTACATCGATGGGACACCATTTTGCAAAATTAAAGCATTGCATAGTCAACAATTTTAAAACAGATTTTAGAACAGCATACTTTGCATAATAGCTTGCAAACCACGCAATATCCTAAATTAAATATGGTCAGCGGTAAAACAGTTCTTTAGCCACTATTAGAGAAATAATATCAATACCAATAAGATCTGGTCTCTATTAGAAACTAACGGGCTGCAACAAGAAAACAGGCTAACACCATGTTTAGTTTCCTACTTTAGATTCATATACATATATTCAAGTCAAATGTACCATCTGTCTGGCCTTCGTGAGATTTTACAGCAGTTTCAAATAAAGCCCAGTGGAGGTTCCAAGCTCCGAGCCAGCAGTCTGCAGTCCCCCAGTGTCTATTTAAAAGTTTCTGTTGGTACTTGAGCTCCCAGGCATGGTCGGGTGCAATACTGTCAACTTAAAGGTGATCTGGGCAATATTAGTCAACAAAAACAGTATCCCGATCAGTAGGACCAAGCGCCCAAATTACAAGTCCAAAAGGGTCATTTCCAATTCTCCAGTCGAAATCATACCAAATTGAGCCTCCACATTCCGCTGATATCCAGTCCCTAGACCCAGTCGGAAAGAGATATTGAAGCTTTAAAGGCAGGGCAAGGTACTGGAACAAAAGGCCTCAGGTCTTCAAACTCATATCTTATAGTCCCCTGTTCTAAGTGTTACCGACCCGTATCAGAGGACATATGAGCACTAGGGAAAATAAAAGTAGCCAATTATCGCTAAATCACTTGCATGCTCTAATATTTGCAATATTTTCTCCTTCAGGCATCTGACACCCCATTTCCCCTGGCCCCTCCTCTGTAAGCTATTTCTCTGCTTCTCTGGGACAGTTGAATAAGCGTGACTTCTGGCCCGTCTATCTCTCAGTAGTTTCACTGGATATAAGAGCCAAAACAACCAACCCAGCTGAAACAAGTCGGTTTTTGACTGAATTGAAGTGTTGTCTCTGACCCTGAAGATTCCTACTGTAGTCCTGGTAAATATGGACTTTACCATTACCATACTGAATGGGTCTGACCTGCTTAGCTTTTGCAATATTTTCTCTTTGTCAGGATATCTCAGGTACTTTATTAGGCAGTGTCGAGGCTCTCTCCTGTCTTGGGTGGGGGGCCGCTCGGTGTGCCTCTCGATTTCAAAGGTTGTATATTCCTCTGGTAGGCCCAGCTGTGTCACTACCCACTGATGTATGCTCAGATTAGGGTTACAGCCCTCAGTCCCCTCTGGAAGCCCTATGATACGTATATTTGATTGTCTAGATCCATTTTCTTGGTCCTCAAGACGTTCTTTCAATTCTGTGGACTGGAGACCATTTCATTCCACCGAGACTCCTGCATATGAATCTTCCAGCTCCCTAAGCGACGTTCCAGTTCAGAAATTTGAGCAGCATGTGTTGTCATTGTCTCTGATAGACTAGTCACCACAGACTGGAGGTGAGTTAGCTG
Source organism: Neoceratodus forsteri (assembly GCA_016271365.2). Taxonomy (NCBI): domain Eukaryota; kingdom Metazoa; phylum Chordata; order Ceratodontiformes; family Ceratodontidae; genus Neoceratodus; species Neoceratodus forsteri. Next base: position 107,894,808 of record CM057453.1, on the reverse strand, counting down.
GGAGTTATATTACCAAAACCTGTCTTCATCTCCTGCTGCATTACAAGGGTGTGTTCGGGACCCCAGCTACAGATTTAGTTAAGGAGTCCATTTCTTCTACTTGGCTGTCAACTGAGTTTTCCACCGTGGGCTCTTCTGATTGCCGTCGGAGATTCCGCTTGCTTTGGGAAGATTACGAGCATTAAAAGGCAGCTTAGCTTGCTTGTTTTTGTTTGCCAGATGTCATTAGCTTCAGACAATATCCCCATGCTGTTCTTAAAATATCAATAGCGCATTAAATGACTATTTCACTCAAGTTTAATGCTGGTGTCCTGAGGAGCTCCTTAGCGGCGCCTGCCATCTAAGCCTACTAGCCACGCTCACCTCTTGAATGTATCTTTAAGAACTTCTTATCCCCAGCTTCACCCCTTTGCTCTTCTAAGCTCAGCCTTGGCCTTAGCACCCCTGCCCTTCCCACTGGCCTTCCTGGTTGCTCGTGAGGTGTTCTTTGTCTTCCTCCCCTGGCTACTTTTTGTATTTTTAAAATGCTCTTCTCGTTGGTCTCACTGCTGCATTCACATCTGATGTGAACCACAATGGCCCTCTTTCCTTTCTAGCCATCCCACTATAGCTGGCCACAGCCTCTGTAGCACCTAATTTGAATGGATCTACTTCCCTTTACAACTTCTATTCCTGCTATTACCTCATATTTACCCCTAGCAGTTCCTGCATCCTCCTGAAGCCTGCTTTCATGAAGTCCCACACCTTTGCTATGTTCTTCCTCTTGCTGGTTTCCAGTTACCTTCATCCACACTATTTTGTGGTCTCTTGAGTCCAACCCTTCCTGGACTGTTGCATTATGCACCCACTCATTGGTTGTGAGCACCAGGTCCAGCAGAGCTCCCTCCCATGTAGGGTCCTGAACCAGTTGTGCTAGGAATGCTTCCTGGCATGCTTCCACTAGAAGCTGATTCCTTGCTTTTGCTGAGACTGGTACCCCTGTCCAAGCCTGACATGTTGCAGTCACTAGCACCTCTCCTGACACTGCTGCCCTCCTAAGAGCCTCCAATAGTTCCCTGACCTCCCCCCCATCTTGGCATGGCGGTCTGTAAACCACCCGACTCTGTTTTATTTCTTCTTCCCATGGTTACTTGTTCCACAGAACCTCTAAAACTTTCAGTCTCCCCAGATAATTTAGCTTTATGGTCATGATGCCCTTTTCACAAAAAGTGCTACCCCACCCCTTGCCCTTTTCCTTGTCCTTCCTCTAAAGAATTTATACCCTGTTATGGTCATATCCCAGTCGTGGTTCTGAGTCACCCACATTTCAATGACAGCCACCAGGTACTCATTAAGATTTGGGGCACAGGGGTTATGCATAATCCCAATAGTAAAAAGGACACTCAGGACCCTAGCTTATGTGGATGGTTTGCTGCTGCTTCTGGCCAACCCATGTGACTCTGGCATAGCTGTCCTTAATGTACTAATAGAATTCTCTGCAGTTTCAGATCTAAAAATAAACTAGAACAAAACTGAAGTTATGCCCCTTAACACTGAAAGCATAAAGGATTTTAAATGGTCCCCTCAACTCTCACATACTTGGGAATACCTAGCTCCCTCTTTGGATCAGATCCCTACGAACAACTGGGTCCCCTTTAAAGGGTCTGAGAAAGATTTTCTCTATTGAAAAAAATCTGATTTATTTGTTATTTATTTAGGAAAGCTGAATTACACCACTTTGAGTCATAGACTAGTTTCCAAAGGCCCACATCAGAATAAAACATGACATTCATAGCAGTACATACATAGAATAAATGTGGGTGAGCAATCATACAGAGTATAAGTACAATGAGCACTGGTTAATGCTTATACATTTGGTAGCTAAAACAGGGCACAGCTACTGATATATTTACCTAACAGTGGTTAAGACCTATACAGTTGGTAGCTAAAGCAATGTGTGATATGAGCTGCCTCAGGGAGGCCTTGTCTTATACATAATACAATGCTTTCTTAATTTAAAGGCTAGGGAGGAAGGTGGCAGTTTACAAAATGGTGGCTTTTCCTGAAACCCTCTATTGTTTGAACAACTTACTAATTGTATTAATGAAGGATTTTATGCTAAAACAGACAGGTTGGTTTCCTGTTTCTTATAGGAAGGAAAAACAACACGTTTCAGCTTAAGATCCCTCAGGGCATCAAAAACCAAGGGAATGGATCTCTTGGGTTTGGGCCAACCACATGACTATAGGCTTCAAGCAAAACATCTATTAGATGCTACCACCTATCCCAGACCTGTGTATTGTTAAAAGTAGAACTGGGTCTAGATGACGTACCCACTGGAGTTAGCAGAAAGGGAGGTAGAACCACAGCTGCAGCGCCTCCCTGGCCTTTACTAAGAAGTTATGGCAAGCAGTTATTCAGATAAATGGGCATGTAGCTCCTCTCTGGATGAATGAGAACCATTGTAGCACAACCCCAAGATTCAGATAGGCCATATACCATCTCTTGGCAAGCTCAGAAAGAGCTGGGCATTCTAAATTGGCTCAGTTATGCACCCTTCCTCTTGTTCCCTAACCATTTCTGAATAACTTCATTTCTATTCTAGCGAACTCAGAAACTCTGAATAAATTCTAGAGAGCTTACAAACTCTTTCCTGCAGCTGCAAGTCACTCATATGTTATGTGAACCTCTTGTACAAGATAGCAGGCACACTAGAAATGGACCTACTTCCCCAGAGGGTTAGCAGGGCAAATATATGCTTCTATTTTAGAACAGGAGATCTCCAGTGTCATTATACAGAAGGCCACATGGAATACTTTCTCAAGCAGAATGGGCCAGGTACAGTATATAAGAAATGCACATGTAGCTTCAGGGACCAAAATTTCCAGCTCATTTAAAAGCAGTTCTTGATAACTGGAACAGAAATGTATACATCAGTACTCAAACAGATAGGTTTTTCATTCAGATGTCTGCTGGAGATGCTCTAATGTTGCAGGTTCCTAGCCCATATTGTTTATACCTGTCCAAGGACACAGGGTAACAGGCAGTCACGCTACATAACTGTGAGAAAGCACTACAGTGCTCTATCCCCATGGACACCAAGCTCCTGCTCTTCAGGGATTTGAAAAAATAAGCATCCCTTTTCACAGGCATATGTTTTAGCTAATACCTGTGCCTCTAGAGCCTATAGGCAAATACTCCTACAGTGGAGAACAACAGACACCCTATCATAACTGGAATGGGTTGGAGCCTTAGGGGATCAGTCAGCACTAACAGTCCCACACCCAAATGTGGTGTTGGTCACAATTTGCAATTTGTGTGCAAAAACATTTTTTGCTACTTACCATTTACTGCTGTATAGTAGATTGTATCAAACTGTTTATGTTGATTTGCAGATTGACATTTTCTGTAACTACAAATCCCATAATCCCCTGCAGTGGACATCAAAGGAGGGCTGCAGTAGTGTAGAACCAATAGCCACGCAGTGCATGTTAGAGTTTTATAAGCTCTGATCAGATGTGTGTTGGACCACTGTTCTTCGGGGCCAAGTACCACCCTCTATGACTGTACTTAGCCAAAGGAGGCCAGTAAGACCTTCAATGAAATTAGCTCAGTTTGAGAAATGGTTTCTTATTAGCAAAGATCTCAGATGCTTTGATGAGAGGTGGGCCTCTTCTTGAAACATGCTTAACCAATAGCAAGACAGAGGGATCCTTTCTGAGATCAAGTGAATCATAATATTTGATTACTTAAAATCCCAAACATGCTAATGTAACAGCCCTTTTCTCACTCACTGGTGCTCATTACTCCCCAAGGGGCCGGGCCTGAGCTCTGGCGGATTGCCAATGGTGACTTGGTGCCTCCACCTGGGGCTGTTGTATGAACTCATGTGAACAAAACAGGTTACCACCCCCAGGAACAATGGTGTATCTTCAGAAGACTGACCCTCCTGCACAGTTATATCTGTACCCCCACTCCAATAATGATAATGACAAAACACAAACACTTAGATGAAATGACAACAGTAATCCCGCTTTTACTTAAAATGCCTCTAAGACAGGGAAAGTGAGGGCTACCCCTGTGCCTCCATATACTCATGTGCCCAACCCCATTTGATATTCCCCCATCCCTGGGTGCACCCAGAATAGTCCCTGATGGTGGGTACCTCACCATTTTAGTTGCAGGCCTGTGGTGTCTTGGTGGGACCCATGTAGAGCAAACACACAACCAGTTAGGGGAACTTAAGTCTGTCATAGGAGGTGGGTCTCTTCCCCGACCTGCCTATGCTGATGAAATAAAATCCCCAGAGCTGCAGCTTGGGGTACTCACAGTGGTCCAGAAGGGTGAGAAACTCTCTGGTTGAGAAATGGAAGGGGGTGTGTGACTGAGGTTCTGCTCTTCGCCTTCCTGGCCTTTACAGCTTCGCCTGAGGGCCCCTTTACATATAGTGTTCACCAGGCAGCTCTGTCTTTCTCCGTACACCAGCAACTTTCACACTGGGGAAACAGGGTGGCTCAGTTTCTCCTCAGCCAGGACTCCAGATATGGAACCCAGCAGCCAGGCCTCTCCTGGCTGAAAATACTTGTCCATGTGTGGAGCAGCCCACGGGCCCAAGGCTGACTCTTACTGTCTCTTCCAGTCCATTCAGTCAGCCCCAGTGCCCTCCAGGGACCGTCTGCTCTAATTACACTGTAGCAGCTGCAGCCTTCCCCTGCTCTTGCTTTAGTGAGGGGGAGATGTAGCCAGAGAGCCTGCAACCAAGCAGACAACCTTTGGAGTTGCCTTTTCCTGGGTCCCAGTTCATTTTTGTCTCTCTCCCAGCTCTCTGCCCCTCCTCTCAGCCCTCTTTCCTTTGTCCTCATATTTGTGCTCTTTTTCCCTTTAAAAACCCTGTCTAAGCCTCCTGTGATTGGCTTCTGGCCCCTGTGTGAACTCTGGGCTGCCTCTGGGTAATTTCCGAGCAGCCTGAGGTCATCATTGTTACATGAGGGCCGCCATCTTGCTTTCTCTCCCAATGTTCTGTGATTTTGGGGCCCCTTATGACTTAAACCCACTGACATGGCTAATTTCATCTGGGTTCGTGACTGAGCTCATCCGTTGTTGCTAGCACCTTCTCCAGACCCTCTGCTTATCTGGGGCTGGGGAAACACTGATTTCCTGGTTGGCATACGGTCACAAAGTAATGGGAGCTTGGCTTCTTTAAAATGTTCCACCGATGTAGCATGTGTGCCATGATGGCCACCATGGCCATGCCTGTTTCACCTTCTCCTCCCGACTTTCTCTCTGAGCAGTCCCTGGTCATCTCTGCAGTTGCAGGGATGCTCCTGACACTCCTGTGAGGCACCACTCTCCATGGACCCCAGCCCCTTTACAGCATGGGGCAGTGTCCAGAGTGCCAGTCTCAAGGCACCAACTGGAATCAGGGCACAAGTCCCACCACAGCCCCGTGATAAAGGAGGGGCTGAAAAGGTCAGCCTGCATTACCACAACCCCAGGATCAAGGAGGGGCTGAAAGGTAAGCCTGCATTCGGGCTTACACACTCCCCTGGCTGAAGCTTGGTGTCCTGACAAGCCATTCTAAAGGACACCCGCATGTGTATGCACTTTCCTAAGTAGCACCCACAATAATTGCATTTACAGATATGCTCATATCAGGCCAAGCCACAACAATTGACTATATACATGTAACTGCAGGTGTGCACCTACACTTCCACTCCTTCCCTAGGGCAACATAATGGGGATAGAGGACAGGCACCACTAACTTGTGGATGGCATGGATGGGCAGGTTTGTGGACTCACCCAGGGTGTCATAAATGAGCTTTACATTTGGCCGTGGTCTGCCCATCCTCCTAGGCATGGTGTTGTTGGGTACTGGAACCCCTTCACTGGCGGGAGTTTCCCTCCCTGGCTAATGTCTACTGTCCCTCCCAGGGCTGACCTTGTACCCCTACACTACCTTGGTTTGGTCAGGAACAAGGGTGGGGCCTGGAGCTGCAGCTACCTCACTGTCTGGTGGGTGGGGCTCACCAGGTGGACCTCTTCACTACCCAAACACTACCTAGATTAAGTTCCAGGACCAGGACAATGGAGCAGGTCTCTGGGATGGAAGGCGGGCCTCAGGGTTCAAGGATGGGGCAGGATCTGGATGGCTAGTACTCATGGTGGGGACAGAGTTTCAGCAGTACCGCTCCCACTGGGGAGGTAAGGTCTGAATCTGTCCCCACAGGCATAGGCAGAATAATCCTCCATGGCTATCAGGCCCCTCCGGGTAAGGCACGGAGTCTGCCTTGATACCCCGGTATGGACTGGGATGGCAGAAAGAGGCAGACCCTCCCTGCCCTCTCCACCTATTCTGCCCCATGTTACAGGCCGCCTTGCAGCCAGTGGGTCGAGACCCAGGGGCAGGGTCGAGCACCATCTCTCCTTGGGGGAGTAAGTGGTTCCAGTGCACCATTCTCTCAAGCCCATGGCCATGTTCCTGCTTTATTCGATACACAGGCAAGCTAGGCAGCTTTTCCACCATGAGGTAACTGTCAGGGGCCCAATGGTCATGGATCTTGTGTTTCCCCAGGAGTCCCAGGTTTGTAGCAAAACCCTGATCCCCACTCCCAGCTCTTGACTGAGAATGCTGGTGTCATACCTCCTTTTGTTACCTGGACTACTATGAGCCGCCACTGGAGGTGAGCTTGTACACTGCCCAGCTGCCCTCAGCTGGCTGATACACTTGAGGTATGGCTTATGTGAGGTCCCATCAGCAGACACCCCAAAGCAAAGGTCCACTGGCAGCTGGGCCTTGTGACCAAACATGAGGTAAGGGAGCGCTTGGTGGCATAATTTTTCATACAGTTGTACGCATGCACCAACTAATTGACTCTTTGACCCCAGTTTGCTTTGTTAGTGGGATCCAGGTACCCAACATATTCAGCAAGGTCCTGTTAGAAGCATTCAGGCTGTGGACCACCCTGGGGTGGTAAGGGGTGGTATGAGATTTCTGTATGCTATAGGACAACAGAAACTCCCCCATCAAGTGGATCTCAAAATCCGGCCCTGATCAGAGTGGATTCTCTTGGGGGGCTGTAATGCTGAACATACTGCTGCAAGACCTTTACCATGGTGCTCGCCTTCTGATCCTTGGTAGGAAAGCCTGCGCATAACGGCGTAGTAATCCGTGATGACCAGGATGTTAGTGGTGTTTTTCTGTTGGGTTCCAGCGACAGAAAATCCATGCACACCAACTCCAGGGGCCCACTGGTACTGATGTTGACCAGAGGGCAGCCCATCTGGGCAAAGTCTTCTGCTGGATACACTGCAGGCAGAGCTTGCAGTTGCTCTCACATCAGCTTTCATCCTGGGCCAATAGAATCTGGCCCTACATGCATCTAGGGTGCGGTTTACAACCCAGGTGCCCTATATTGTCATGTAGGGACTTGAGGTCAGCCCCACGGCATACTCCGGCAATATCAACTGCAGCTTAGAGCAGCGGATGGTCATTGTCCTGCATAAAACACAGCAGTAGTCCATCCCACGAGACCAGTTTGTCCCACCTCTCAGCATGTGGTGGGCATCAGGGTGACTGCCCTGCACCTGTCTGGGGATTTCCTTCTTAATAGCCCAAAGAAGGTCTCATATGCTAGGGTATGATGCCCGCCCCACTGTAGGTCAGCCTTACTAGGCTGGGGCAGAGACGAGAGATCCAGGCCTGTGAAATTTAGATAGGCAGGTTGGATAGCTTCAGGGGGCTCCTGTACCTCTATGTCCCTGGTGGTGTGCATAACTGAATCAGGAGTGGGTCATACATGTGAACAAAGCACTTGGACCAGGGCAGGCCTGACCTTGACTGGCAGGTCGGGGTGTCACCGTGTGGGTGTCGGAACAAGGTGTCCACATCCACGGTGGCTCATCCACCCATACCCCAGACTGAAATTGTAGGTGGAGAGGCTGAAGAGTTATCGGTGCCCTGCTGCATCCAACTTTGCTGTGGTAGTGATGTATGTCAGAGGGTTGTTGTCGGTGCGAATGGTGAAAGGGACCCCATACAGATATCATGGAACTTCTGTCACTGCCCACTTCAGTGCCAGGAATTCCAGTTTATGAACTGGGTAATTCCTTTCGGAGGAGGTCAGGCCATGGTTAGCAAAAGCCACAGGGCGAACCCCTCAGGATGCTCTTGATACTGGATGGCACCAACCCATTTAAACTGGCATTGTGTGAAGGACATAGAGCTTTAGGGGTCAGCAAAAGCAAGGACAGGGGCCTCCCCAAGCCTCTGTATTATCTTCCTGAAGGCAGCCTCACACTCCTGAGTCCATCAGTCCCAAAGGTTCCCCAGTGAACAAGTACCCTTTGGGGGTTTGCCCTTTCTTTTATTTGCCAGAGGATAGCCTTGCATCAGGTCATTCAAAGGACGTACTCACCAAGGAGTAATCCTTCACAAACTGTCGATAGTAGCTGAAAAACCTAGGAAGGACTGCAAGGCTCTGAAGTGGGTGGGCTCGGCCATAAGTGGAGGGCTTCCACTTTAGCGGTCAGTCAGCACACCTTCGGCTGATACGAGTGCCCGACATACTTAACAGCAGGCTGGCAAACTGACATTTGTCAATGGAGACCTTTAGACCAAACTCCTCTAGCCGATCCAGGACCTTCATTAATCAGTCCTCGTGTTCTTCCAAGGTTCACCCAAAGATAATGAGGTCATCCAGGTAGACGTGACCTCGAGCGGTTCATATCTCCCACGGTCCTCTCCATCAAATGCTGGAAGGTGGCTGGGCTCCGGATATGCCCTGGGGCATACTGCTCAAATTGGTAGAGCCCCAAAGGGCAAAAAAAGTGGTCTTCTTTATCCTCCTCGGCCATGAGTATTTGATAGTACCCGCTCCGAGATCCAACACTGAGAACCACTTGCTCCCTGACAGGCTGTCCAGTGCATCCTCCACTTGGGGCACTGTGCACTGATCTTGGATAGTCCTCTTATTTAGCAAGCAGTAGTCAATACACATCCTCACTGCTCCACTCTTCTCCTGGGCCATGACAATGGGGAAGCATATGAGTCTCGAGACTCAGTGATCATGCCGGCATTCAGTAACTCCAACAGGTGTGTCCAGACATCTTCCACATCTCTGGGGCTAGCCTTCATGACTGTTCTCTGAATGGAGGTCATCTTTCTGCTGAATCCAGTGCTCCTCCCGTGACACAACCCATGTCCCACTCATGTAACGAGAAAACCCACTGGCGCTTGGCCAATTTATGGCTTAAACTCCACCTATAACTGTTTGGATATAGGAGAGCTCCCAAAATCAAACAGGGACAGGTCCATCTCATCCCCCAGGGCTTCCTCTGAGATGACGGACATGGCTCCATCACACTGAAAAATAGTGGCCAACACACAACCCTTTTGATGGCCACAGACCTTTGGACTCATTCTGAACCCTCACGGTAAATCGCCTGACCCTGGAACTGTCCCGGGGCAGCTCTCCTCTCTGGATCAGAAGGCCTTCCAGCAGGCTACCGGAAGGTGGGGTGTTGAGATGAAAGCAGTCCCTGGGGACTGGTCAAACTGAGCAATGCCCATCATGCAGCATTCTGCACTGAGGGGGTTAACACTTTCCCATCCCCCTGTGGACTAAGCTGACCCAGTCTCCCTCAGCACCACTAGGGTTGCTCTTCACCTCCAGTCCAACCCTTTTATAGTGGCTTTTAAAGACGGGCTTGCCAGCTGTTCTATCCCACCCCTATTGGTGCACATCTGTGCCAGCCGCTTGAATATATATATTGCCATTGGTCCCATCCAGCACAGGGTGTCTGACATGCTTTTTGGCTCAAGGCTGACTAAGGCTAGGGCCTCTATAGTGGAGGTATCTCTTCCCTTTGTCAGGAAAGATATGCTGACTATGCAATACCCACTGTAGGGTAATCCATGCTACCTATTCCCCACAGGGACAACCCAGACAGGGGTAGGAGATGCAAGTGTTTCAAGTGTTGATCATAAAAGGCTGGTGTATGATGGTGACCTGTGACCTGCTATCCAGCAAGGTGAAACAGGACACCCTTTCACTGTAATTTCGGTGTCTGCCTGGGGACTGATCAGGCTAAGTGGCACACCATGGTTGGGGAAACTTGGGGGTCTGTCCAAAGGGTGGAGCAGAGCGATTTTGGGGTGCAGGTTGCTCTGTTTCCAGTCCCTGTTGAAGTTTCCTGATCCTTCCATTTCTCAGCCACCAGCAGTGGATTCTCTTCCTGTGGCAGCCCCTCCATGTATGGCCAGCCTGCCTGCTCTTAAAGCAGAACCATCCATCTCAGAGTCTCAGGGACTGTTGGGCCTAGGGCCTGGGGCAGTATACATTGGGGGCTATCGCCAGGTGTCAGGCTTAACCTCGCTGGAAAAGGGCGGACTGTATTGCCAGCTGCAAGGCCCTTACTGTGTTCTTTACCTCCTGAACTCCTGCAGCACAGCGCCCAACCACTGAAAACTCTGCTGGCCCCGCGGGCTGGATCTTGGGGTGACAGCACTGGTGGCTGTGGAGCACGGCAGCGGGGCCACCACATCCTCTTGGGCTTCCTCCTCCTTTACCTCATCCAGCAACTGTTTGAATAATGGGGATCATCCTTCTGGTCCTGCAGCTTGAGAGAGATCAAAGTCAATCGAGTGCATAGCTCCCCTCAAGATCTGGTCGAGCCGCATCTGAGCCACTGCTGATGGGGGGCTTTCCAGCCTCAGAAAAGCTGGCGCACCATGGTCTCTACCAGGCTCATGCTACTGTGACCATTTCTTACCTTGTATGTTTTGTGGTACCCCACAGCTGGAACAGCATGGCCTCCTCTTCTCAACCACCCCAAAAGTGCTTCTCAGGATGTCCAGGTAGTCTTGCGGGCACAGTTTGGCTGGCTGACCCATAAGGACTAGATCATGTCCAGTGCTATGCCCTGGAGGCTTTCCATGACCTGCTTGTGCTTCTCTTCCTCAGAACACCCCAGGCCTGGATCATTAGAGCCACCTGGCTGATCCAGGAGTGGAAGTCATCCTCCCATGGGTATGGGGATGGCCCTAGAGAAAGTGTGAAGCCACTTATACTGCCCATGGGCCACCACCATATAGAGGCCTTCCCACCCTGCAGTGTCATCGGGAGAACCCCACCCTCCAGGAGCAGGGCCGGAGATCCTACAGGAACTTCCCTTCCCCAGGAGCCAAGACCAAGCCGGGTTTCAAAACTCTTCTTCTCTTCGCTGGGGGCCAGAGAGGCTCAGCTCCCAGGGACAGGTCAGCAGCCATCCCTTTTTCACCAGGACCCAGGTCTCTTGGGATGCATCCAGGGTCATGGTAGGGGTACATCCATAAAGCACAAGTCCTTTTCCACTTCCACTATAATGTCTCTACACCCTTTAACCCGGTCTGTGGTCACCCTTTGAATCTTTAATGTCCCACAGTCAGGCAGGGCCTGTTCTAAGATCCCTAGAATATCCTTCCTCTTTCATCCCACAGACACATTGTGCACTAGCAGCATTTTCTGGGGCCGAGACCCTCAAACATGCACCACTCTTCACATGACTCTTCCAGCTTGACCTTGGGCATCATATCCAAAACGTATGCAGAGCTGTCAACTGCAAACTGGGTCTGGCCTACAGAGCGAAGAACAATCTTACTTCTGCTGCTCACCTTGCACTGGCCAGAGGTATACTTCTCCTCTCTGCTATGGACTCATCCTATTTGCACACACCTCCAAAGTTCACCTCTCTAGGTGGAACATAGCTTATAATAACATTTGCCGCTTTGCACTTGCTGCCCTCGCCTTACCCACCACTGTGACCTGTATAACAAACTTGACTGGCTCTCCCAATAAACCACATGATTTTTGTCTTGGGCAGCTTCATGGGAAAGGTTCTCAGAACTGCCCCCGTACTGGCTGGGCTCCTCAAACCAGCTGCCTCTTCTTCTTACTCCCTTAGGTCATTGGGCCCTGCTGTTCTCAAAGTTCCTGCCACCGAACACAAATGGGGACAGGAATTTTGCTTCATGTGCCCCCAGAGTATGGAACTCCTTTCCCTACTGGGGTCCGCCTCCTCCGCCCCTCATGCCTTCTGAGCTCCCTGTGGAATTACTTGAAGTCTCCTCTGAGCATGTTTGTCCTAAACCACCATAACTAACCTTGGTCCCCTGCACTGGACTTACATGTCCTTCTTTGATACCCTTGCGCAGGTTCTGCTGATGCATCCTGCCTGCTTGTGTTCTGCTCTGTGTATAATGTATTTACTCTCTGTTTCAGGCAATGCTTTGACTGTGGCTCTGCTTTGGGGCTCTGAGCTGTATAGAATTGTATAATGCACTGTTCATAGCCTTGGTGACTCTATGTATATATTTTGTTCCTATTCTAACTGTGTTTACTGACTGCTTGTGTTATGTTCATCTGGTTCTACCTGATTCTGTGTAATGCCTAACTTGTATGATGTTGTCCTCTGTATGAACTTGTATTTCCTTGTACCTCTCCCGGGTCGATGCCGAAAATAGGCAAAATGTCTTATCTAGTGTACTTACCTGGTTAACAAAAGCTAAATAAATAAGTAAACATTCTAGAAGGCCATTTTGACAGTCTCCACCCGGGAAAAGAACCACCAACCAAAACAACCACAACCCCAAAAATGGAAAGAAAAAGTAGGGAAAGAAACAATCCACCCACGGGGGACCAAATGCTCAACTGTAATTTGGGGGTAGCTCTAGGACAACAGAAATCTCAGCAGTGCCTCCACTTGTAACAGCACTTGTAACAGCACCTTTTTCTCACTCACCGGGCCACTGCAGAGCCCCTCGGGGTACTTAGCATACTTCCTCAAGAGGCCGGGCCTGAGTTTTGGCCAGTTTGCCAATGGTGACTTTAGTGTCACCACCTGGGGTGCAATAGACTTCTGTGTACAAAACAGGTTACCACCCCCAGGAACAATGGTGTATCCCCGTAAAGGCTGACTCCTCCTACATAGTTATATTGATAACCCCACCCACAATAATAATAATGACAAAACACAAATAATTAGATGAAATGGCAAACAGTAATCCCCTTTTTTTAAACGTTCTAAGACAGGGAAGATGAGGGTTACCCCTCATGCCTCCATCTACTCATGCACAACCCTGTTTGAGATATTCCCTCTCTCTGGGTGCACCCAGAATAGTCCCTGATAGTGGGTACCTCAGTATTCTTAGTTGCAGACCTGAGGTCTCTCAGTGGGCCCATGTAGAACAAACACAACCAGATCGGGAGCTTAAGTCTGTCGTAAGAGGTGGAGCTCTTCCCTGACATTTCAATGCTGATGAAATAAAATCCCAGAGCTGTAGCTCAGGGTACTCACAGTGGTCCAGAAGGGTAACGAAACACTCTGGTTGAGGAATGGAAGGGGGTGCGAGGATGTGCTGTTCTTCGCCTGCCTGGCCTTTTCCAGCTTTGCCCAAGATCCTTTACATATGGTGTTCACCAGGCAGGCCTGTCCATCCTTCTCTCTCTCTCTCTTCTTTCTCTGGTACAGCAGTGACTTCACACTGGGGAAACAGGGTGGCTCAGTTCTCCTCAGCCAGGACTCAGATATAGCAACCCAGCATCCAGGGCTCTCCTGGCTGAAAATACTTGTCTTGGAGCAGCCTACGGAGCCCAAGGCTGACTCTTACTGTCTCTTCCAATCCAGTCAGTCAGCCCCAGTACCCTCAGGAGACCTCCTGCTCTAATTACACTGCAGCAGCTGCAGCCTCCTCCTGCTCTTGCTTTGTGTGGGGAGATATAACCAGAGAACCCACAACCAAGCAGACAGCCTTTTGGAGATGCTTTTTCCTGGGTCCCAGTTCATTTTTTGTCTCTCTCCCAGCTTCCTCTGCTCCCTCTCTCACTCTCTCTCTCTCTCTCTCTCTCTCTCTCCTTTGTCCTCTTATCGCACTTTTTCCTTTAAAACCCTGTCTGAGCCTCCATATGATTGGCTGCTGGCCCCATGTGACCTCTGGGCTGCCTCGGGTAATTTCACAGCAGCCTGAGGTCATCACTGTTACATGAGGGCCACCATCTTGCTTTCTCCCCAGTGTCCTGTGATTTTGGGGTCCCTTATGACTTAAACCCACTGACACAAGCTACTTCGCTGGGTTCGTGACCCAAGCTCATCCTGTTATTGTGCACCCTTCCCGCCCTGCTTATCTGGGGTGGGAGAAACATGATTTCAATAATGTGACAGCGGGCAAAGCAATGGGAGATTGGTCTTTAAAATTTCACACCCGATAAGCATCATGCGCATGGCCACCATGGCTGCGGCTGGTTTTGCCTTCTCTCTCCCGACTTTTTCCAAACAGCCCCGTCATCCTGGAGTAATAGGGCCACTCCTGACACTCCTGTGAGGTGCCACTTCCTCTCTGGACCTCAGCCCCTTTACAGCACAGGGCAGGGTCCAGAGTGCCACTCATGGCGCCTAACTGGGATCAGGGTGCGAGTCCCACCACAGTCCTAGGATCAATGAGGGTCTGAAAAGGTACGCCACATTACCACAGCCGTGGATCAAAGAGGGCTGAAATGGTAAGCCTGCATTTTGGGGGCTTACACAGAAACAAAGAAACATAGAAGTTGACGGCAGATAAGGACCGCAAGGCCCATCCAGTCTGCCGATTTTTTTTCTACCTTATGAATGTGCCATAGGCCTTTACTCTGTCAATGGCCTATCTATTCATACTCATCTCTATTGCTCCTTATGCCTATCCATGCCTGTTTGAAGCTCTGCACTGTATTAATTTCCACCACTTCCTGAGGTAGGCCGTTCCATACATTCACCACCATTTCTGTGAAAAGAACTTCCTCACAGTACCCTTAACGGTCTCCCTCTAATCTCATGCTGTGTCCTCTTGTTCTGCTATTTTTATACTGAAACATGTTAGACTCTTTCACCTTGTTAATGCCCTTAAGGTGTTTGAATGTTTCGATCATATCTCCTCTCTCCCTCCTTTGCTCTAGGGTATACATATTGAGCTCCGTTAATCTGTCCTCATATGTTTTCTGATGCAGTCCCTGCACCATTTTGGTTGTCCTTCTCTGGACTGCCTCAATTTTGTTAATGTCCTTGTGAAGGTGCGGCTCCACTACTGCATGCAATACTCCAGATGGGGCCTAACCAGTGTCTTATAAAGAGGGATTATTACCTCCGCTACGACTTGTGATACCCCCACTAATACACCCCAATATCTCCCTAGCCTTGCCTACTGCTTTAGTGGTATGCTTGGATGATTTCAGATAATCTGTGATGATGATGATGCCCACGCCTCTTTCTTCCCTTGTGATTTCCAGCAACTCCCTCCCAACTTATAGGTGGCTTCAGGTTTTCTTTCCTATGTGCATGATCTTGCACTTTTTGCATTAAACCCCAGTTGCCACTCTTCCGACCATTTTGCCAGTTCATCCAGATCTCTTCTCATTCTGCCCACCCCATCTGGATCATCTACTCTGTTGCAGATCCTGGTGTCATTGCAAATAGACACACCTTACACTCAAGTCCATCTACAATGTCACTGATAAAGATATTGAAGAGGACTGGCCCAGGACTGGTACCTGAGGTACCCCACTTGTGACTTGCATCTCTTCTGATGGTATACTGTTTACCACCATTCTCTGTTTTCCACCTGCCAACCAGCTGGCCACCCAGTCGACCACCTGTTAACCCACCCAAGTCTACCCATCTTATTAATCAATCTTCTTTGTGGAACAGTAACAAAAGCTTTGCTGAAGTCAAGGTAGGTGACATCAACTGCACCCCTTGGTCTGCCACTCTGGTTACCCAGTCAAAGAAATCTATGAGATTAGTTTGACAGGACCTTCCTGTTGTAAACCCTTGCTGTCTTGGATCCTGTGCTCCTATGGATTCCAGGTGTTGCACTATCCTTTCCTTAAGGAGTGCTTCCATAATCTTGCCCACTACTGAGCTAAGACTGACTGGTCTGTAGTTCCCTGCCTCCTCCTGCTACCACTCTTGTGGGGGGATCACATGAGCCCTTCTCCAGTCTTCTGGGACTCTCCTGTGCATAGAGACTCACTAAAAGTTCTGATAATGGCTCCACAAGTTCCACCCTTAGATCCTTTAGTACCCTGGGATGTATGCCATCCGGTCCCATTGCCTTGTCCACCCTGAGCTTAGTGAGCTCTTGTAGGACCCTATCTTTGTGAAGGGACTTGTGCACACCTCCCTCCCCCTGTGTCCATGGTGCTGAGCTGTGGGTCTGCCCTACCTCTCCTCAGTAAATACTGAGCAGAAGTATCTATCTGGGATAGATGCTTTTCTTGGTCCTCCTCCACACTCCCACTTATCCCTTTGATCTTAGTAATACCACCTCTGGACTTTCTCCTTTCACTAATGTATCTGTAGAAAGTCTTGTCCCTTCTTTACTGTTTGTGCTAGTGTTTTCTCAATTTGGGCCTTTGCCTGCCTTACTGCCTTCCTGCTTCCCTTAGGGAAGTTTAGTATGCCTCCCTATCTTCGTCTCCACTCAGCTCCTTATATTTCCTGAAGGCCAGTCTTTGGCTTTGACTTTTCTGCTACTGTTTTTGAGAACCAAAGTGGTTTCCTCCTTCTTTTCCTCTTGCTTTTCTCCTTATCATAATGGTATGTTGCTTCAAGTATTGCATCCTTAATGCTTGCCCACTTTGCCTGTGTCCCTCACCTGTATTTCTTCTTGCCAGGGCTAGCTTAACTCTGCTGGCCATCTTATCAAAGTCAACTCTCTGAAGTCCCATATGTTTGCATTGGAATGAGATTATTTACTGTAGTTATAGTGGCCAAATTGAACCATACCATGTGATGGTCACTGACCCTCAGGTGACCTTCTACCTGGAGTTCTGTGATCCCTTTCCCGTTAGTCATTACTAGATCTAGGATAGCCCTGTCTCTTGTGAGTTGTTGTACCAGTTGTCTGAGGCCCTCCCTAGCAGGGAATCCAATATGTGTCTAGTTCTGACAGATGCTCCTGCTGGTATTGACCAATCTGTATCTGGCATGTTGAAGTGTCCATTATCAGAACCTCCCTTTAGCTGTCATAGTGTTTTGTATATCTTCTAAAAGTAATGTGTCTATGTCCTCTCCCTGGTCTGGAGGCCTGTAGACAACCCCATTTGGTATGGCTGTCCCATTTCCTGTTTCCAGGGTGACCCACATTTCTTCTGGCTCCTTATGGTATTCTGAATTTCTATAGCTTTGATATTTTTTTGACATAAAGGGCTACTCCCCTTTTGCATCTCAGTCTCTTCTGAACAGTACATAGCTGGGTACTGAAGTCTCCCAAGTGTGGTTACAGGTGAACCATGTCTCGCTAATGGCTACTATGTCCAGTTTATCCTCTTTCATTGTTGCCTGCTGGTCTGGGATCTTGTTTCCCAGACTGCGGGCATTTGTGTACATGATTTTCCATTGGCAAGATTTCGGGTGTTAGTCATTGGGCGAGGTCTGGCAGTATTTCTGCGCATCGTATGGGGAGCCAGACCTTTTCCTTACCTGGTGATGCAAATGAACTACCAACATGTTGAACTCCTGTTTGAACACTAGCTGAGGGGATAGGGTTCTTCCCATTCGATGTATCAGGTGCTGCATCCCTCTCCCGATTGGCTAGTTTAAATATTCTGCAAAGACATTAAACTTCTGCCCTAATGCACTGATTCCTCCTTAGTCAGATGCAATCTATCAAATTTAAAGAACTTTCACTCCCCAAACTGTTGCCAGTTACCTACAAATGTGTGTCCTTCTTCCTAGCACCAGCCCTTGAGCCACGTGTTTAGCTCTGCTATCTCCCCTTCTCTGACCGTCCATCTGCCCTCTTCCAGACCAGCAGGATCTCAGAGAAGGAGATGCCAGATAAAATGGATGACAAATTGTCTCCCAGCCTGGTCAGGTGCTCCTTGGTCTTCACAACTGACTGGCTGAGAGATTGTTAGTCCCTATGTGTACCAGGACATCAATGTTTTCTCCTGCTTCCTGCACATTTTAGCAATGCAGTCAGTGTTTCTCACGCTGATGTACCTGGGAGACATCTGACCATTATCCCCAGCTGGAGATAGGTATCAACTCCTTGACTCATGGAGTCTCCTATGATCAGAAGTGTTGTTTGTGTTGCTTTTGGTCCCTATTTTGGGTAAGTTTGTTGTACTAGCTACTGTGCTGCAGTGCCCTGCTCTGCAGTGTCCTTCTGCCCTTGTATGATTTTGGAGATGGGGCAGATACCTGTTTGTAGTTTTATATGGTTTGTGGAGGTCATACATTGGAGAGCACTGAGTGATGGTGCACCCAATTCCCCTCTAACCACCTGCCTACCTCCCGGACCAACTACCCTCTGCAGTTGAGGTGCTTCAGTTGGATGTTGGGAGATGACAGGTGGTTGTTAAGCAATATATTTCCTCAGTATGCAATTTGAGTCACATAATCTCTGCCCATGCTGCCTGGAGCTGAGCCCTTAGATCTCAATGGTCCAACATGTAGGCCAGCGTCCTAAATCTCTGTATAATTGCCCTTTTGAAAAGTGTCCTGCAATGCCTGAGGTTAATAATATCCATTCCACTTGAACTGATGAGTTTATAACCTGGTCTGAATAATTAGAAGGAGGAAAATGAAAGCAAAAGTTTGATTTTTTTCTGTATAACTTGTAATAACAAGTTAAATTACTTGTGCCCTGTCAGTGAAGTCACTGTGTGGATACCCCAATTTGAATTAGAGAAGATTACAACAGTAATCTGTAAGCACAAAACAGTAACAACCCTGTAGGCACACCCTGTAATAATGTAGCAGAAGGTACAGTATACCCTGCAATAGAAGTTTGAATCAGAAGATTACATTAAAATGTAAGAAAAACAGTATCAAATCTTGTGAGCACAAAAGAAAACAACAACACACAGTAAATCTGCCTAGCCAAAAGAAGCCTTAATCTTTTCCCTTGCTCTGATAATGTTGCTCCTTGCTCTGTCCTTACAAGCAAACCCTAGAAGAAAAGAGCTCATGTGAAGCTAGGTGCCTTTGCCGCAAATCTAGTCTTCCACAGCATTACACTACACGTCCATTACACTAACAAATAGTTGACAGCTGCTTTTGAATGTGATGACAGTTAAGTAATGCACAGTTAAATACTGAACCCTGTGTAACATGACATTGGCACTATACACTTATAGTTAAAGCTACGCAGAATGCTATGTGATTTTATTGGGAAAGTAATCAAATAGTGAAAGAAAAAGAAATTTGGTGTTGATGCATGGATGTATTTGCGATATACCCAATCAAATGTTTTAGCTGAAAAAACTCACCCAAAAGAAATTAGCTTTTTTAAGTCACAGAACAAGTTGCTGATACTACAAAGAATGTGAAATTGCAGACTCTTTGCAAAATAGGATGGGCAATGCAGCATACAGCAGATGAGTTTAATGATTTGTTTACATATATTGTCACTGCATTGCACTGGATGCCGTGAGCAATGGACAGCATTATGTTGTGAAATACGAACACTAGATGCAGAATTTGGATAAAAGACAACAGTAACTGGGATCCTCTGCTTCATGGAGGATTTCAGGTTTGTTATTTACTTTGTAACGGGTAAGGAAAGTACTGAAATTTGTGCAACATCTGAGTCTGAAACTACAAAGCAGTGCAATGAGTATCATTAATTTCTACAACCTGATTACCAGAATAGAGGGCAGCTTGAAGCTTGCTCAAAAAGAAATTGGTTCTTTGGTCCATTGCTGGCACACTGAAGCATGCAGTCTCACTGAGAAAGTGAAACTAAGCCTGCATTACCACTCATATTGTTATTGACGTAGTCGCAGAAATATTACTCCTGCCAGTGAATCTGAAGAATATGATATGAGGGTAATTGCAGTTCCCATGCATGAGTATCTCCTTGGAGCACTGTCTGTGAAATTTGAAGGAACAAGTGAGTTGAGGTAAAGTTCTCAGAACTCATTCCATCTGTCCGAAATTATAGTTACAATATCATAAACATAGATAAAGCTGTAGAATTTATAATCAGGATCATCTTTCACCTCAGATTATAGATGTGTAATTGCTGACATGAAAATCTAAATGGTGAAATATCAAAACCCACCTGCAGCCACTTTGGAAGCATTTAGAGCTTGCAATGCCTTCTTTTCTCCCAAGCATTTCCATTTTATTTAAGATACTCTGTAATTACAATCAGTAGTGTACAGTGTAGCTATCCTTCACATGTTCTTTGCTGATCTGAGGCACATTAGAAACACAGTAAATGTGACAGAATATCAGACATTATGCACATTCATTATGGAGCTAAGGTGAACATTGTTGAAGTGATTTAAATGTTTGCTATGAGGCATTCAAAAAGGATGTTGCTTGAAAATGTCATAACAGCAAAAGTATAGGGACACTATAAAGAAAACAAAGCCAAATCTTGGAAGCTGGACTCCTTTGTTCTTTCATGTGTGGAGCTTGAAAACTTGCATATGGAGAGTACAAGAGAGACAGAGGTATAATTTGTGGGTGTTGTTGGGAATGTAATTTATGATGTTTTCCTTTTTTTTGTATCTCTGATGATGTCACCTTGTTTTTAGCTGGTCAGATCAAAGAGACAGGCTATCACTTGATCATGTTATAATGTTAAACTAATCCTTTGCATGTTCCTCCTTGAGCATGTGCAAAGCGAGGATATTGCTGTGATACTGGATTTCAGAGGTGTGCCACTCTGATCCAATGCAGCTCAAGCTGCAGTGGGCTCAACCCTGACAGTCCCATGATCAGCGAGGTTGATTATGATGCTGCTCTGTTGGTTGATAGGTAGAAACTTCATGCAGTTGAAAAGAGGTACCACACTTATCAGATAGTGGCTGCCTTCCTCTCATCTGCATGATGCTGTCCACCAACCAGCTGAGCAGTGTTTCTGCAGATCACAGGAGAGTCTGACCTTGATTTACATGATAATCCCCAATAATTTATTTTGGTGCCTGCTTAACATGTTCCAATTAAGTGATACCTGTTTTACACCTCTAATGCCTCCTTCATGCACTGTCTCCAGCGTGAGTGAGTGAGTAAGCTACATCCAAAATAAATGGAGCCTACATCTCCCCAAACCCCAGCAAAATTTCTCTCCTACCTCTCCAGTCTCTGCCTTCTACTGACTCCTGTGTATAGCACAAGTTGGCAGAATCAAAAAACAGAACTCTCTACTCTCTATGTTTTGTGTAAGTCTTCTGGCTCCTGTCTCCAGTGAGTAACCTGACTGAGTCAATAATGAAGTAAACAGTGTGAGTTGGCCAAATCAAAAGGAAACAAACCGGTGTCTCTCTCTGCAGTCTCTGCTCGGTCTCTTTTCTCTTTCTCTCAGCACTCAAACTGAAATTAAGCTGCAGCCACTGTAGTGGAGGGAAGAACTATAAAATAAAGAAACCTCTACTGTTTCCAGCAAGTGAGTTTGCTGATTAAAATATGGAGTCAACACCTCCTCTCCAGTCTCTGCTCTCTCTCTGCACTGGACTGCAGCCACTGTTGTGGAAGGTAGAACTGTAAAATCAAGAAAACTGTTCTGTCTCCAGCAAGTGAATTGGCCGATTAAGAAACAGAACTGACACTTCCCTCTGTTGTCTCTGCTATCTCTCTCTGCACTCCAACGGTAGCCACTGTAGTGAAAAGGTGAACTAATGCAGTACTGCACTATAGAACAGAACACATTCCCACGCTAGAACACCTGAGTTGGTAGGAACAATATTGATGGGGTGGGCTGGGAGGATTGGCACAACAAATGTGCAGATGAAATGGAGGCAATTGTTTCATTGCCTGGTGTTAAACGTGGATGACCACTTAATTGGGATGAAAAGTCCACCATAAGATCGTCCAAATTAAGCAGCTTCAACCTATCATCAACATAGCAGTTTCAAGCAGAGTAAGCAATGATGAGGCCACCTGCACTGTCTCATAAATTTCACATAGATCTGCTTATTTAACAACCGAGAGCACTGAAATTAATAGAACCCATTCACTTCAATGGGCCCTTTCATTTCAATGATGCTTTTTGTTTAGTTCATAACTATTTTATTTTTTAATATTTTTGCCTACTTTTTTCTGTTGAGGTCTTTTAGTCCCTCTCTGATGAACATGATGGGTGTCAACATTTAAATCCACCCCAAAGTGGGTGTTTGCAGAAGATGTCAGCATACTCCACAAACAGGATTTGAACTTTGACACCCATGGAGTTCATCAGAGTCAGTCAAAAGAAGACCTTGACAGAAAAAAAGTAGGTAAAATATTAAACAAAAAGTTATCAACCAAAGAAAAGACCTTTGAAATGAAGCCAGCATATTCTCAACACCCATTTTGGTTATAAGGAGCTGTTGGAACACTTTACCCACACCTCCCTTAACATAAAAACAAGTTTCCTTTCCATCCTATTAGTTCTGTGTGTACTTTGGATTTATATGCAGTTAATGTAATAGGGCTTGATACATCTAAAAGGCAGAATAAACATGATTGTTTTACAGGTAGCAGAAACAAAGGTTCTGCTCACTCACCCACCACCTCTGGGTCATCTTCCTTACAGGTTCTATATGGCCCCACCCCTTCTCACCTCTCCTAATTACAAAGGAGGGCACACATACAATACCTGTATTTCTATTTTGTCCTGAGGCTCACATTTACTTTTATATCTCCACTACCTGAGACTTGCCTGCATATTTAGTCTATAACCTCATTCTTCTTGCCTCACACACACGCACATTGGGGCAAAAAAAAAAAAATGAAAAACAATAATACAAAAACATAAAAATAATTTTTGTTACTTTTCTTTCAATTCCTTTACTTACTTTTTAATGCACACCTCTAGGACACTTGACCTCCTCTTGTTTTTCATCCATAAGAAATCAACTCAGCCATGGATATAGTAGACCGTAGCACTGTAGCATTCTTCTCAACAAAGCAATTGCTCATAAGATTGGTCACTGTCCCACATGCTGGGCACTTGGGGATCTACATTCCCCGCTCCGTGCCTCATGGGCTGAAATATTGTACCTCAGAGCTGAACTTAGTGTAATTAAACACTGCAGAAAATGACCAGCAGCACAATGCCAACCCCACACAGTACCACCTCTACCCGAAAGAATAACCAAACCAGGGTGCTGAAGACAGTCAACAATCATAAGTCACATTCTTCATTGTGCAGCTATGGTGGGCAAATGTGCATGAAATCACCGCTACCTATTTCTAACAGGTATTTGCTGCTATCATCTGAGCTTTCAACAGCAGCACGGGATGACTTAACTCCTAACCCTATACATAAAACAAATAAGCGTACTACAAAGGATGGCTCACCAACTAAACCAAACCAAAACCCTTGCTGATCATAGGAGACTTTATGATAAGGGAAGCAGAGTCTCAGCTTCAGCAATATGAGCACTCTGAAGTCATGATCAGATGCCTCCCTGTGACATCAGCCTGGAGGACACTAGCCGCATTGAAAAAATAGTTTGCAACACGGCTAAGGACGTACATGTCTTAATACATATAGGGACAAACAACTAGCTAGTCAAACAGTCAATGAAACAAAACGCAGCTAATAAACCTCACCGATAAAGTATCTTCTATTTCATCCACTGTCTCCTTCTCTGAAATCCTGCTGGGCTGGTAGGCAGAGGGTAACAGACAGAAAGTCAGAGAGAAAGGAGATCATGGACTTGAACACATGGCTAAAGTACTGGTATAAGGAGAAGGGCCATCACTTTGTGGGTGACTGGACTAATTTCTGAGAGCAGGATTTTTCCAAGTTCAATGACCTACACCTCACAAAGGAGGGTTTGCACCTCAGCCAGAAGTTCAACATATTTATCAGTCATTTAAACTAGAGGAAGGGAGAGGGCAGCACCCACTGCAGTGCCAAAGGTAGCAGTTGCCCCACCCCATCACCTACTAGTTCTATAACAGGTCACACTGTGACAGGCACGAGCAAGGACAAACGGGTACAGCCCAGGCAAATCAAATCAGACGGCATCATAAAAGTGGGACACAGTGAGTGGGGAAAACCAAAGCTGGTGGGCACTCTGTCTCAATGCCCGTAGCCTGATACATAAGATACCAGACTTCACTGCCTTAATGGCAGAGGCAAACCTGGACTCGGTCACTATAATGGAGACTTGGTTCAATGAGAACCATTCCTGGATGTTGCTATCCCGGTACACTCTGTTCAGGAGAGATTGCAAAGGAAAGAAGGGAGGGGTGTTGCCATCTGAGTGAAGGAAGGAATCAAGGCCACAAAGGTACAGATGACACACTCAGAGTCTGAAGCCCCATGGGTCACCCTTGGAGCTGGGGAAAGTCCCCAATCTGAGTGGGGTGATCTACAGACCCCCATCTCAGCAGATAGATAGAGACAAGGAGATGCTGGAAACTATCCTAATGATGGCCAATAAAGGTGACTGGTTGCTCATCGGAGACTTCAATCTGCCTGACATAGATTGGTCCTCCTTCACAGCATTATCAGACAGGAGCATTGAATTACTCATGGCTGTGAAACAAGCAGAACTAAAACAGCTGATGCAGTTACCCACTCAGAGAAAATGCAGTCCTGGACCTTGTACTATCAAGCACTACCAGGATCATGGACGCCAATTTAGGAATCAGTTTAGGGTCAAGGATCATAGGTCAGTCTGACTCACAGTCAAAAGATTTGAGGACACAAGTCACACAAAACTAAAAATCCTAGACTTCAGGAAGGCTGGCTTTAACAAAATGAAAACATGCATTAGGAACAATCTCAAAGTTGTAGCTGGGGAGACGTGGAGGAAACCTGAAAGCCATAAAGAGCTTAAATCAATCTGGCAACAGCAGAATGCACAACACAGATAAGTAAATCTAAAAGGAGGAAAAACCTTTGGTTTACTGAAGAAGTAGCTTTTAGTATAAAGGGAAAAATAGCTTTCAAGAAATACAAAGAAACTTAGAAAAAGTGACACAAAGGAATACAGAGCAAGACTCAAGGAAGCAGAGAAGGCAGTTAGGTTAGCCAAAGATCGAGCAGAAGAAGGAATAGCAAAAGGGATTAAAAGGGTGATAAGACCTTCTATATATATATATATATATATATATATATATATATATATATATAGGAGAAAAGAAAAGTAAGGAGGTATCGTAAGGTTGAGAACTAGGGAGGGCCAGAATGTTGAAACCGATGGACAGAAGGCAGAGGTTCTAAATGAATACGCCTGCTCAGTTTTCACCAAGGAGGATCAGGAAGTGGACCAGTACTAAACAATGAAGAATGCCGCACCAGTGACACTGACACAAACCCTTCACAACTGAAAGGGTCCTAAAAGAACTAGCAAAATTAAAACCAACAAAGCTACAGGACCTGACGGTATCCACCTGAGAATACTAAAGAAACTCAGAGAGAAGAACTTGCCATCCCATTAGCAGTCCTTTTCAACAAGTCACTGGAGAGTGGCACAGTACTGGATGGCTGGAAAAGCCAATGTGGCACTGGGCTGCACAAAGGCGGCAGCAAGGAAGATGCTGGAAAGTACCATCCAGTTAGCCTCATCACAGTGGTGGGGAAAATTATGGAAACATTACTGAAAGAAAGAATTGTACAGCATCTGGAAGCAACTTGCCAAGTAGACCTAAAGCAGCATGTCTTCATAGCAGAGAGGTCATGTCAGACAAACATGACTGATTTCTTCAACTGGGTGACCAGAATGGTGGACCAAGGAGGAGTAGCAATAGATGTAGTATATCTGGACTTAGTAAGGCTTTCGACTCTGTTCCATATAGGAGGCTAATAAATAAGTTGGAACACACAGGAGTGGGACATAAAATAGTAGGCTAGATTAGAAACTGGCTCCAAGGAGAACCCAGACAGTGTTAGTAAATGACATTCTGTCGGAGGAAGGAGCGTGACTAGCAGAGTCCCCAGGATGTGCAGGGCCAATTCTATTTAACATATTCATCAGTGACATCATGGAGGGTTTGCAAGGAAAGGTATGCCTGTTTGCAGATGACACCAAGCTCTCACAACAGAGTGGACATGCTAGAGGGGTCACAGAAATGATCGCTGATCTAAAAAACTGGAGGAATGGTCAAAACAGTGGCAGTTGGAAACTCAGTGCCAAGAAATGCAAAGTTATGCACCTGGGGAGGAAGAACCTAGGCGGAAATATACCGGAGGCAGGGAAGAGCTAACTGAAACTAAGGGAGGCAACTGGAGATACACGTATCTAATGATTTAAGGACAACCAGCCAGTGTGAAAAGGCAGTGTAAAAGCTAGCATTCATCAGATGCATAAGAAGGGGTATCACAAGCAGGAAAAGTGAAGTGATAGTTCTGCTGTACAGGTCCTTGGTGAGGCCTCACCTGGAGTACTGTGTCCAGTTCTGGAGACTGCACCTCAAGAAGGACAAGGATCACCTGGAAACCATGCAGAGGAGGGCTACTAAGATGATACACTGGACTACAAGAAGAACCATATAAACTGAGGCTAAAATATCTTAGGATATACTTACTGAGAGGAGAAGAGACAGGGAGATATGATACAGACATTTAAATACCTCTAGAGGTATCAACTTAGTATAAACACAGGATCTCTTTGGGGAAAACATGAATACATGGACAAGGGGGCAACATGTGCCTGAAGAGAGGTAGTTTTAAAACAAACAGCAGGAAATTTTTCTTCACAAAAGGGTGAAGGAGTTTGGAACAGTCTGCCCCCAGAGGCTGTGGCAGTGAAAACAGTGTATGCCATCGCTACGGTGACAATTTTGCTGCGACCAATATTACAGTGACAGATTGATGTAGTGTTTTGGTGTGGGACCCTGGCACTGCTTTCTGGGGTCTTGCATCTTTCTCTCAAATCAACTCCAGCTTGGAGTTAATTACTTTAGTTACAGGGGTGCAGGGGCAGAGTCCCCACATGGGGTTCAGGGCAAAGCTCCTGGAAGAAAACACAGTCCAGTGACCAGCTTTATGCTGACTGCAAATGCAGTTGACATAAAGGTGTCACTGTAACGCTGATGACAACGAATTTGTCAACTGACTGTCACGAATCCTCGAAGACAGTGGGGGAGTTCAAGCCTAGCATGGTATAGGCACTGTGAAACCTAAGGCAGTAAAGAAACTGGGAGGGGGGTAGCTTTCACAGGCAGACTAGATGGATCGCAAGATCCCCTGCCGTCACTTTCTTATGTTCTTATGTTGACCCATTGTGTTCATCAGAGAGGGACTAAAAGATCTTGACAGAAAAAGTAGGTAAAATATAAAAAAAAAAAAAGACAAAAGAAAAATATCAAGAAAACATTACAATGAATGGGCTCACACTTTCCATTCATTTCAACTGTTTTTTTCTTTAGTTGATTTAATAGTTTTACCTAGTTTTTGCTGTCAAGACCTTTTAACCCAACCTTGAAGAAAAACTATGTTCAATGGGCCTCACGCACTAGAGTAGTGTTATGCTTGTGCAACTGTGATACCTGTTTGATCGTCAGACTTCTCTATTCCACAGGAATTACCACCATGTAGGGGTACTGAAGGTAAGGGAACCCCAAGAGAGTTCCACCCCTAAAGGTGCCACAGGAATGATTCCTTGGTTAAAGATACCTTAGAAAGAAGCCCGCGAGAGACAGGTGTGCTGCTGGAGGAGGTGGGGCAAAGAAAAAGAGCTTCAGAAGGAGGTTGGGAAGAAACTGTTTATATAGCTCGGAGGTGGTTGGTTGCTCCCCATTGAACCACAGGTATATTTTTAAATTCAATAGGCCTACGCAACCAGAGTAGTGTTATGCTTTGTGCAACTTTGATAACTGTTTGGCCATTTGCACTCTCTATTCCATGGGGAATTACCACCCATAGGGGTACCAAGGCAAGGAACTCTGGAAGAGGGTTCCACCCCTAGAGGTGCTATCAGAAAGATTCCTTGGCTAAAGGTACCTTCCAGAAGAAGCACCAAAAAGAACATTGAGTAGTAAATGTGACTATGAGGTAGAGAATCTGACTTGACAGCAGTGAAACAGCTTGATGAAACACAAATGAGATGCACAGGTTGTCAGGACTGCACTGTAGAATGGATTGCACTGATGAGATCAAGGGCTTCCTAAGGAGAGAGGAACAGCGAGTAGGGCCACCATCCATTTCCATCCAACAGCAGAAACCTACTTCAGGAAACTAGGGAATATATTATAAACAACTAACTACATACTATAAACTTTGGCACAGAGTGGAGGAAAACACCCTTTTAAAAGGAGGAACCTCTGGGGATGCAAGGCCTAGGTTGCCTTCCATCCAGGCTAGAGTAGTTTGTTTAGTGATGGCTCTGCTGCTGCAATTTAGAAACCCAATCAAAGGGGAGGAATATTCAATTTGCTGAAAGCTCTCACGATGGGTCTAACATGAATGCCGTGAAGGGCTATGATAGACCTCTGCAGCAACAGGTACTCTGAGTGAGAGCAGACCTCAAGGTGGAGGAGGACAGCGATGACCATTGAGGCACTCATCTGGTCTACTGACTAACACAAACTGGGTGAACCAGAGGCAGTCATAGGGAAAAAGCTTTTGAAGGTACCACGGCAAAGCCATAGCCAAAGGAGTCCTCTTGGTTGAAGGGCCCCACCCTCAGCAGCTGAAGTCTTAAATTCTGCATCAAGAGGTGTGCCATATGAAACTGCATGCTAAAAGCTCTGCCCAGAGTGAGGACATTCTCACACGGGCCAGATGAGAAGAACCCAGCCCGAGGGTCACAAGCTCAAGATGCAGACTTCATGAGTGCAGAGAGACTGCTATTTACAGGCGAGCCTCAGCCAATAAAAGGTAATGGGCATGGTTGGCATGCCTTCAATTTAAGAATAAGAGCATTATTCAACTTTGAGTGCTTGATAGGAGGTGGCTGGGTGAAGCCAGTGGCCATAGATTAGGTAGTAAGTTATTGGTGAAGAGGCTGGCCCTGAAAGGCTGTGAGCAAACTCTGCAACCATGAACTGGAAAAGCTGCGCGTGAACTCTGCAAACCATGAGAACTACTAAGGTGGGGCCTCATGGAGGTAGGAGGCTACAGTGCGAATCAATGATTGGTATTTTGATAATAATAGTAACAGCAGAAAACAAGCCAAACATATCCATTATGGAGCCAGATTGATGGTGACCTAGAAGGTAGAAATTTAGGCAGTGAGAGGCAGTAATGCCAGTGATTGAATCAAGAAGGTTTAGCAGAAATTAATCAATGAGGTTTAACAAATGGGAAACATGTAAGAGATCTGCAACAACATTTGCCACAGCAATAAAAGGCGGCAGCATAGGTAAGCATGATGCATTGCATATGAGATGAGCTGAATTACATATATGCTTAGCCAATCAGTTCCATGAAGGAGTAAATTGTAGTATACTTAAGGCATTGGATGGCATGGTTTCAGCATAAACAGTGATTGATATGAATGGCAGGAATGCCCTAAATACCATTAGGACAGAGATAGGTTAAAGCAAGGCAGAAAGTATTTACAATTGCAAGCAGTAGTGGCATAAATATCTTAAGCACTATTAAGGCAGTTAGGTCATGGAAAGGCAGTAAGTTTTGCAACGAGTAATGAAATGCACGAAGTTCTCAAAAGCCATGTAGGCTGTGAGGTAAAACTATGTATGGAATAGATAACTGAAAGCCATATAGGTAAGGAACAGCAAGGACAAGTGATTCATTTAACTTCTTTCTTAAAGCATGCTCCTGCTACCTGGGCCATGATGCACTGCTGAGACACCACAGTCCTCCACAGTAGGAATAACAGGGAGCAGGAGCAGGCACCATGAGACCAGGCAGCCATGAAATAGTAGAACGTCAGTATAACAATACAGCATTTGTCCTAGTGGAGCTAGCACTGAGTAAATCATGAGCAGAGCTGTAAAACAGGGAGTAGCTGCTAGCTAGGCAGCAGAGCCAGGACCAAGTGCAATCAATTAATGAGGAGCAGGAGGCAGCAAATTACAGTGAGCACTGAAACATATAACAACAATTGAAGGAAAACTGAGGTGTGGTAGGAGCCTGGAACACAGGCAAGATAAACACAGAGCAAACAAAGGTCAACAAGATGTTAGAAAACTAGAACCCTACCAAAAAAACACAAAATAAAAACACAGACACAGGAGAACAGAAAAACAGACACACAAGGAAGCACACAGCAACAGCCTGAGGCAAAAGAATACCAACCAAAGCAGGAAAACACACGAAAAAACAAAAGTCCAGCACAAACCAAGCAGAGCCCAAGCACAGCAACACTGGAGGGCAGGGGCAAAGCCTCAGCTGGGCCCCAAGGAACAAAACAGACCAACAAAGCCTCTGGACAGCAAAGGAAAAAGTGCTTCATAAGGAGGCAGGAGGAACTGTTTATATAGCTCAGGAAGGGGATGTGGCTGGTTGCTCCCCACTGAACCACAGGTATAGCCTTTCAAGTGTCAGCATTCAAATCCACCCAAATGAGTGTCTGCAGAGAACAGTACTCTGCAAACACCCATTTTGAGGTGGATTTGAATGTCAACACCTATAGTGTTTGTCAGAGAGGAACTAAAAAGACCTCAACAGCAAAAAGTAGGTAAAATACTAAAAAACAAAATGTTATGAACTAAATAAAAACATTGAAATGAATGGGTTTACACTTCTCATTTTTGTTATTTTTACCATTTTTTCTGTTGTTTTTAGTTCATCTCCGATAAACTCCATGCATGTCAATATTCCCATATTTGATGCCATAAGTGGATATCAGTAAGAAAAGTTATGGGTTTCCACTTATGATGCAGTCCCCCACTGTGAGCGGCAGCTCGGTGGCTGCACCAGCTGTATACTTATAGAGAATGAACACTTGACAAACCCCACTGAAAAGGAGATGTTGTTTTGAAAGTGATCAGTCCTACAAAATATCGTTATAAAAGCAGGACCATGCTAAAATGAGATATAGCATCTCACCTCTACTGTACTGGGTAAATGCAATATAAAACTGTGTAAAATCAGGGCCCCATTGCAAAGACATCTTACATCTCACCTAGTCTGTCTTGGATTAATAAATAGTAAAAATGTGTACAAGCAGGACCGAGTGCAATAGCAATGCAAGTGGCAAACATTTGGTATTGACAAATGATTGCTTTAGAAGTTATATATCCATGCACAAACAATACCGAATTAAAAAGTAGTTCACCCTCCTATTTTGTAAATGTCATTGGTTCCTAGTCAACAGACAACTCTTTTCATGAAGCTGTTGGGAATATATAGGTTTGCTTTGGTCTGTTTCACTGTTCACACCAACCTCTGTAACTTGCCTAAAGGTTTCCATTTTCTGGTTAATCGAAATCTCATTGCGCCTGAGAGCTGCATTAGCATGAGAACATGATGTCAGCACCCTTTAGACTCACAGTACCCTGTCTAAATACTTAGAATGCAGCAAACAAGTTGCAGCAAGGTGTGAAATACCTCAGTTGCCTTCAAATAGCTTTACAAACTGTCCTAGATGTAATGCAACGTTTTTCCTTTAAACTGCATTCAGTCTGTGTGTTTCTAGAAAGTTTTTAAGGTTATGTGTACTTTCAGCATATAGATACATGGTGTACATGGGTGCTGACACATCATGTTCTCATATGCTAATGCAGCTCTCAGGGACAATGAGATGTCAACAACCAGAAAATGAGACCCCAGGCTAGTTATAGGGCTGATGTGAACAGTGAAAAGAAACTGAAGCAAACACATATATCCCCAACAGCTGCATGAAGAGTTATCTATTGACAAGGAAATAAATAACATGTACAAGCTATGAGGCTGGGCTATTCCTGTAAGGAAACTGTTAAAAACATTTGTTGCTGTGTACTTCCTGAACTGCTTGACTTTAACTTCAATCAGAAAAGGCAATCTTTCATAATAGTGCTTGTTTATGTATCCAGGGGAGAGAGGAGAGCGGAGGGAAGGGCAAGATAGAAACAGAAATCCCAAAGGAACAAGTGGAAAGCTTGAAACAAAGGGGTAGCTCAAAATTGGCAGTGGAGATAGATGAACACAGAAATGGGAAAACAGAAATAAATAACTGGGGATAGGAATTCACATCCTATTGAACCTAGGAACAGTGAAGGGATAAGATTGACACTTTGCATTTTGGTGCTTTTTAGACATTAGCAGATAGGCCAAAATGCACCAAACTGTACCATTTGACATACTTTTTCAGATGTGTATGGGGAAGTTTCCAGCTTCTGGGGGTTCAAATAGGAATGGGAAAATTGTCCAAACTTTGTTTTAAGAATTCCACTGAGTAGTAAAGGAGAATTATCTGAATTCTCAAAGTTTTGAACTGTGAAGTTGCCATTTTTTTGGTGAATTTATCAACATTTCTCTCAATGTGTCCATTTCACCAGAGGAATGGCCAATTCATGGTAAGAACTTTGCAATTTTAGCAAAGTCAAAGTTCCTAGGGGCCATGGAAACTTCATGAAGCTTCTAAAGGTGAATTTATTTTGACTACTTTGCTGTAGTAGTTTAAATTTACAACATCTCTAGATTTAAACCTTTGCAGCCAAATCCTGGAGAAACCCTGTTCTCTGCCCTCCTTTCACTGCCACATAGGAGTTCTGTGCTTTTGGTGCACTCAGTGTAGGGCCCCGGTCCCCTTGGCATGCCTCTGGTGTCTGGCTTCCTCTGCTTGTATCCTGGGCCCCTTTCTAGAGCTGTGCCTTCTTGATTCCTCCCATCTGGCTTGTTTGCTGTCCCATGCCCTGCTGCCCTTTGCTGGTGCTCTCTTGCTGTCTGCTGGTCACTCCATTGTCCTTCTGCTTCTGTTGCTGTCCTCCACTGGATGTGCTGACCTAAGCATCCCTCTTTTCCTCCTGCCTTGGATGTCCATCAGACCAGGGCTGTGCTCCCCTTCCCAGTTTCTTCTCTTTCTGCTGCCCTGTATCCTTTATTATAAAATGGGCAGGTAATCCCGAGTCCTGACTGGTCATAGCCATGCATTAGAAGTGTCTAACGCACAGCTAAAAACAAGTACTGCAACCAGGACTCAACACATACATATGAAATCCATGGGCACGATAGAACTTTCATTTCTATCAGAATTATAGCAACCACCATTTTTTCTCCCAAACGTGAAAAGCATCACCACGCAAAAAATTATACTTGGCACCCTGCAAGGTAATTCAATAAAATACTACACATTGTTAATAGTGTCCTATAGAATAACCATACAATAGATGAACTGCTTAGCACAAAAAGTTGTCAATTCAATTTTGAAGACAACAGCTACCAGTGACAGGAAACCAGCCTCTCGCTCACTTGCATTGCTTGTTTCTGACAACCACCAAAAAGGGAACATCTAAGTTGCAGTTTAACTCCCATACAACACACACTTGTAGAACAGATTGAGTAAAGTGAAAACAGCCCTCCTCATAACCTCTCTAGTATTGAAGCTGGTCATTCAGGTTTCAATATGCCCAGTTTCAAAACAACTAACCGCTTCCCAGCCATTCCATGCTCTGATCACAAATGCCTGCTCAAAATATAGATACATAGATACACAGACAGTGTCGGCAGATAAGGGCCTATGGCCCACCCAGTCTGCCCATTTGAGCTTGTAAGTTCAGTTTGTTTTCCTAGAAGTCTGTTTCCCTTACCCCTGCCCTCTAGAATTCCTTTATGTCTATCCCATGCATTCTTAAATCCCGTGATTGTTTCAGCCCCACCACTTCCTCTGGCAGGGTGTTCCACTTGTCCACCACCCGTTCTGTGAAGAAATTCTTTCTCATGTTTCCTCTGAATCGTCCTCCCTCCAACTTCATCCCATGCCCTCTAGTCCTGAAACATCTTTTTCGCTTAAAAATAGTGTTTTCCTGCACCCTGTTCCTCCCTGTAAGATACTTGTATGTCTCTATCATATCCCTCTCTCCTCCTCTCCAGGAGTACATGTTCAGTTCCTTCAACCTGTCTTCATAGGACTTGTGATGCAACCCATGCACCATCTTTGTTGCCCTCCTCTGAACCTTCTCTACCCTGTCTATGTCCTTACGTAGGTATGGTCTCCAGAACTGTACACTGTACTCCAGGTGGGGCCTCACTAGTGTCTTGTATAGCGGAATTATGACCTCCTCTTTCCTGCTGGTGATGCCCTGCCTATACATCCCAGCATCCTATTTGCTTTACCTGATGCCTTGTCACACTGTTTCCTATCTTGAGGTCATCAGAGATGACAACCCCAAGATCCCTTTCCTGCTTGGTGCATGCTATATCCTCACCCCCAACTGATATATTGTGCCAGGTTTTTGTGCCCATATGCATTATCTTGCACTTCTTTGCATTGAATTTCAACTGCCAAACCCTTGACCATTCTTCAAGTTTCTGCAGGTCCTTCTCATTCTGTCTACACCTCTGGTGTGTCTACTCTGTTACAGAGCTTTGTGTCATCAGCAACAGTGAAATTCTGCCTTCTAGATCCTGTGCAATGTCACTGATGAAGATGTTGAATAGGACCGTCCCAGCACTGATCCCTGTGGTACCCACTGGTTACTCTTCCCTCTGTGGAGTGACAGCCATTTACCATCACCCTCTGTGTCCTGCCACCCAGCCAGTTACCTACCCACCACACTACTGTCCTGCCCACACCCATATTCCCCAGTTTGTGTAATAGTCTTCTACGTGGCACAGTGTCAAAGGCCTTGCTGAAGTCCAGATAGGCCATGTCCACTGCCCTCCCCTGATCCACCTCCCTAGTCACCCAGTCAAAAATTCAATGAGGTTGGTCTGACATTCCCCTGGTGAAACCATGGGTCCTGTAGTCCATTGACAACCAGATGTTCCACCAATCTCTCCTTCAGTAGTGCTTCCATGATCTTTCCCACTACCGAGGTGAGGCTGACTGGTCTGTAGTTCCCTGCTTCCTCTTTGTTCCCACTTTTGTATAAGGGGACTACATCTGCTGTCCTCCAGTCTTTGGGTACCTCCTCTGTTTCCAGTGATTGGCTAACAGGATAGCCAGAGATTCAGCCACCACCTCTCTTAGTTCTTTAAGGACCTAGGTGCACCCCATCTGGCCCCATTGCTTTATCAGCTCTTATTACTTCCAGTTCCTTCAGGACCCTTCTCGTAAAGGACTTGTGTCCATTTCTGCACCATTCTCACCCCTTGTACTCCCTTCAGACCCATTACCCCTCTTCCTTAGTAAAGACTGAGCAGAAATACCTGTTCAATATGTCAGCTTTATTGTTGTCATCCTCCACGCGGCTCCCATCCTCCCCTTCAGTCTCACTATCCCTCCTTTGTCTTTCTTTTTCACTTATGTACCTGCAAAGGTTTTGTCCCCTTTACCCACTGATTTTGCAATGTGTTCTTCTGTCTGAGCTTTGGCTTCCCTTACTGAATTCCCTGCCTCCCTTGTTTCTCCTGGTACTTCTCCCTATCCCCTTCTGCCTGTGTCTTTTGTATTGCCTGAATGCAATCTTTTTGCTTTCACTTTCTTTGCTACCTCTTTGGAAAACCATAATGGTCTCCTCTTCCTTTTCTCTTGCTAACCTGCTTAATGCATAATTCTGTTGTTCTTATAATCCCCATTTTAAATACTGCCCACTGTTCCTCAACCCCTGATTCCTGTCCCATTCCCTTAATGCCTCTTTCAAGTATCTCCCATTTTCCCAAAGTCTGCCTCCCTAAAATCCAGGATACATGTTTTTGTGTGGTTTGGTTCTGCTCTTTCTGTGATTTCAAACCACAATGACTGGTGGTCACTGTTACCCAGGTGCTCCCCCACTGTTACCCCCCATCACACTGTCCCTGTTTGTGAGCACAAGGTCCAGTATTGCCTTCTGCCGAGTTGGTTCCATGACCAGTTGCTTGAGGAAGGCACCCTGAAGGAGTCCAGGATAAATCTGCTCTTAGTTGATGCTGCTGCTGGGATGCTCCAGTCCACGCCTGGTATATTGAAGTCTCCAACCAGTACTACTCACTTTTGTCTGCCATCCTTTGGATGGCTAGCATCAACTCCTATCTGTTTCTTCCTCCTGGGCTGGTGGTCTATAGACCACACCTGTGAGGATGGCTGGCCCCATTTTCCTTTCCAGCTTAACCCACAGTATCTCTCCCCATTTTGTTCCTCCTGGATCTGTGTGGCCCTTATGTCATTTTTCACATACAGTGCCACTCCTCCTCCTCCCTTCCTGCCTGCTCTGTCTCTTCTGAATATGTTGTAGCCAGGTATGGCCATCTCCCAGTCATGGTTATCATTACACCAGGTTTCAGTGATGGCCACAATGTCCAGGTCTGACTGTACCATGACAGCCTCCAGATCTTCCATCTTGTTACTAAGGCTCCTGGCATTTGCACATGGCTTTCCATGATTTGACCTCCCTAGACTGCTTCACTGTTCTACTCCAGCCCCTTCCTTGGTTGTCATTTATCCCTGGTTCTCCTTGCTGTTTGCCCTTCTGCTGAATTTTGCCCTTTTCTGCTTATCCACCTTTTGGACACTAATCTCCATCTTTTGCACACTGCTTTGCAGAGATAGCCACTCCTCTGGTTCACTGGTTCCACTACTAGCTGTGGGGTGAGCAAGTAGGTACCGTGCTTGCTGGCCTGCCACCCCCTTTGCTAGTTTAAATGCTTGTCAATGTAGCATTTAAACTTATCATTGAGTGCTTGGATTCCTCCAGGATGGATGCAGGCCGTCAGGCTTGAACAAACCTCCATCCTTCCAGGTGGGTCCCCAGTCACCAATGAATCCAAACCCTTCCTCACAGCACCAGTTCTTCAACCATGAGTTAAAGTTCCTGTTGCATGCACTCCTATGTCTTCCCTTGCTCACAGTAGTACTTGGAGAAAGTGACAGAAGTAGCTACTTGCTTGAGACCCTCCCAGTTTCCTAAACTCTTCCTGAACTTCCTTTGGCTCCCCATTTGCCAAGTCATTAGTACCTAGGTGGATAATGACATCCAGCTCACCCTCCGTCTTGCCTTCCCAGTGATCCCCAGTATCTTCCTTCCATCCCTCCATGCCGTGGCACCTGGTGAGCACCTCACCTCCCTGTCCTCCCCTCCTGTGTTCCTAGCTGGATCCCTCTTACGATGGAGTCCCCCACCAGGATTCTTCCTCCTCCTCTGGGGTCCACTGCTTTCCCACTGAGGTCACCTCCTTGCCTAACCTCCACATCCTTTCCTTCCACTTCCTTGGGTACCTCTATTTGGTTGTCCTCATTTGCCAGTGTGGCATATGAGTTCTTGAGAGGAATAGGATCTGGGATGTGCCTCTGCCTGACTGCTCTAACCTCCCTGAGCCCACTGTCATCCAAGTGCTCCTCGTTCTTGGCATCCTTTGAGGCAGCTGCATTGGACTGTGTGGTCCCTGGATAGGGGTGATGGTACTCCTGACCCAGTTTACTT
The DNA here is from genome assembly GCA_016271365.2 of Neoceratodus forsteri. NCBI lineage: Eukaryota > Metazoa > Chordata > Ceratodontiformes > Ceratodontidae > Neoceratodus > Neoceratodus forsteri. The sequence goes on along the minus strand of CM057453.1, from coordinate 107,857,485 downwards.
CCGCTCTGAGTCTGACTACCCCATCCCGCAGTCCAGAGAGATGCATGCAGATAGGGCAGCACCTCAGTGTCCAGAAGGTCTGCCTGAATATGGCTGCCCCACAGCCACTGCATTGCACCACCCCCACATTATACTGCAATTCCACTACTTCTCTGCTACTGAAGCTCTCTTAGTTCTCTTTTTATTTATTTACAGTACTAAAATCCTGTAACTGATCGTCAGATACATATTTTTTTTAAGGAAAAAGAAACCAATAAATAAATAAATGAGTCAAAACACTTGTGCTGAGGGTGGTCTCTTCCCCTTATGCCCTCCTACTACACCTCTTACTATACTCCTGTGTTTAGCTCCTGTCAATCAGATTTATCAGGGCATATAATTTAAGAGTTGGGGAAGGGTGAGACAGCACAGAATTACACCACCACTATGTTTTAAATATTAAACCACTCCTCACCTAGCAGCATAATTGTTGAAAATAACTACATTTCATTCCGACTCCTAAAGCACTTCAGTCTGACTGCTACATTTTAAGATTTTCTATTTTTCTTCCTGTCACTCACCCCACTCTACTCAGCATTCTACTCTCACCGTACAACCACTGCTCCTCTTCCTATCAGCCATGAAATGGAGGTTTTGTGTGCCCGCAACATAACTTAAAAAAATAATGAATAAAATCAAATAAAAAATCTAAATAAATGTAAAAATATATACTGTATATGCTAGTGTGTGTGTGTATCTATAAGTCTGTTTGAGTTTGTGAAATGTCTTTTTCTCGGCCGCTCACCTGTCCAAACATCCGCTCGCTCACTCCCTTAGTCTGCTCACTTAGCTGCCTGCCTGTTCACTGGCACCTCAAGTCACTCTTACTATCAAACAGTAATAAAAACTAACAAAAGGATTTAATCTATACATTAGTTTTTATTAAATCTGAAGAGGGAGATATGTGGAAACCATGGCAGCCACAGTAACACTAAAGAGAGCTACGGAGGCCTTTCTAGGACAAAAGTCAGAAACTCAAAGAAAAAGATGTCAATAATACAGGCAAATGAACTATTTTATTGCTAAAACATACAAGATTTTAGTATTAGGTTTTATTAAACGCCTAAATTTTAATTTTTAATGCTTGTAGAATGCAATGTCCCATTTATAAGCATAATAAGACACTCCGGTGTGCATTAGATATTTCTAACACACGGCTTGGGGCTTGAAGGCACAAGGCCACTATGCCCTTGGCATGCATTAGAAATGTCTAATGCATACCCTCTCATGTGTTATTGCTTACATGGCATTGTTCTTGTTGCTCTCCTTAGCCTGCATTGCCTTGGTCCTCTGTGCTGCCTTAGCCATGCTTCACCCATCCGAATTTTGGGCCTTCAAGCCACTGCTTCTTCCATGTTTAGATCTGCCACCAGACTGTCCAGGTGGTCATCTGGATCCTCTCCTCACGGTTCGATATTCATACTGTCCTATTCCTACTGGGTACACCATTCTCCTTCATACTAGTATACTTCATTCTTTCAGGCAATCTCCAATAACCATCAGCAGTTGCCCCAACAACTACTGGGTATATACCCAACAACTACCAACCCTCCCTCTAATGAATATCAGGCTCTTGCCCAAACACATACCTAAACAATCATCTGTCTCCAGGTCACTCCACCCCAGCTGCTCAAAAGAGCCTGCATTTTTTTTAATTTATACTTTCTTACTCAGATCTTGTCATTCCATGATTTCAAAATGATTTCTTAGTTCTCAAATGCCAACTGATATTTGAAATGAACTCATGCACCACTGACAAGGTGAAACCCATGGATGGGTAACTACTCCAACATTTTAAATGATAACTCGCTCATCTGAGTTGGAGTCCTCACTGCTTATCTATATGTGAGACTCCTCTCGAGCTTCCCCACATTCACTCTGTAAAGAAAGCAGATACCTTGCAACTTATGGCTGAAGTGTGGAGAGCTTGCTATTAGGACATTAGGTCAAAATACAAAATTCAATTACAGCGAGTCAAGAAATGTGCAGGAAATACAGCGCCGACAACAGCACTCAAGGAATATGCCACCTACAACAATAGTGCTAATGGTAGCGGTCCAAAACCACAAGGAGGACCATTATCATGGCGAAGGAAGGAACTGAAACTTGTGTTTTGTGGGAAACTCTGCCCCCACACCTCTCAAATGGGGTTTCACACTCACCCCAGTAGATACATAATCAACTCCAGGGGGTGGAACTCAGGGACAGGGATAACTTTGGGGGCTCGGGCTGCAAATAGTAGGGGATAAAATTAAAACTTGGGGATGAAAAACAAACACACTGTAACAATTGGGAAACCAGGAACAGAACTCCAGTCTCTGGGTCTCTTCTGCTCTAGGTGCCAGTGCCTTAGTCTCTCCACCATGGGAGAGGTGCCACCATGCACCTCGCTTCAAGTTCTCACTCCTTCTTCCCATCTGCCTGAACAGCTCCAGGAGTAGTGGTAATTGACTTGCACTACCCTACCCCTGTCGCTGCCAAGGTGGACACAGTTTTTTAAACACACTGTTTTGACAGAGCTATTATTGAAATGCTGTTCTGACCCAGTACGGTGATGGCAGAGGTCACATCACTACCTGAAAAAATCACATTGGATTATTAATTGGGAATGTAAATTACTGCATTTTCCAGGGTGTGCTACTGGTTTGTGGCTCATATCAAAACACTCATCAGTGTCCAGTGCAATTCTTTTTAGTTTTTATTGGGTTTGCAAGGTTACACTTAAAAAGCAATACACAGGTAGATAACTTATTTTTTTCAGTTTTTGGTAAGTGGGAAAGGCCCACTAGGCACAAGTACCTGTTTTCATGGGCAAGCTGGGAGCACTGGGCAGTTAAGTGACTTGCTCAGAGTCACACAGTATGCAAGTGGAGGTTGTGAGAATCAAACCCAGGTCTGGTCTGCTGGACGTATTTCAAGCTCATTCACAGCTCATTACTCTAACCTCTAGGCTATACTACCAGCTGATATTAACAATTAACAAACAACACTGGATGCTTACAAAGGATATAGGCTGAGACATTACCCCATATAATACCACATGGGGATTTGCCATTATATAACTGTAGAGAATAATGCTTCTAATGGATACAGCTCAGAAATATATGGGGATTAGATATACAGAATAAGGAAAAAGAAATGCCTAATTTACTCATAATGACCTGATGGTCTAAATAATCCCTAATAGTAGAACACTTATATTTAACTTCAAATATTTCCCTAACCCCCCAGAGAGAATTTATTATACTTATAAAATAATAATAAGACATACCACAGTAAGAGGTGAAATTGAACTGCAATATAACCCAGTCTACGATACATGCAAACAACAATTAATAGGAAACATTCATAAACATGAAATAACCACAGTAAACAAAGGTGCGTGCTACTTTAAAACAAAGAGGCCGGACAACTAGCCAACGCAGTAACGTTGTAATTCAGATCAGTCCAAAGATCAGTGTAGAGCGTGTTGCACAAGATGGCTTCTCAATGCATATATACAGATTTTGTAGAGGAAAGTATAACAAGGAAAGGTGAGAAACACCACCATTTTCTAAATACGAAGTTACAGTCTGAAACAAATCACTAGGACATGTTATAAATGATGTTTACCTCCTTTCAAGCACTTGAAAAGAGAAGTTGCACACTTTACAGCAAAGAAACTTAACTATATAGATATTTGACCAGCATACTTATAAGTCCTTACCCTTCGTTAGTCTGGATCAGAGCCTTCATCTTCCTCAGTGCTCGATTTCTATTCTTGTTCTATTTTGTGCAACACTTTTCCGTGTCTTTAGGCTCATTATAAAGATAAGGCTGCCCTTCCATGCAATCTGTAATCTGGCTAGTAATAATAATTGATGCTGCATTTTATGTTGGCACAAACGACTTCGCACCGTCAAACATTTACTGGCATTGGTGAATGCTGTTTTAGAGATCGAGGAACAGGAAAAGGTGTTAAGCTTTGTACCTTATGCACCGATGACTTTTGCTGCTGAGAGAATCAGAAAGGTTCTAGGCTGATAAGTCCATGGCCACCCACCACAGTGAAATTCTGTAAGCTTTTCCTAATTAGAGCAGTGGATCCTCATCTGCAAATCTGAGAAGTCGAGGCAGAAGGGAGTGGGTGAATTCCAGACGCCCTCTTCCTCCACCAGTTTTGATAAGCTGAGCACCTTGATGTTCCTTTCATGGGTTTGATTTTCAACTTCTCTAACCAGAGATAGAGAAGAGCATTCTCTTTATGAGGTTGGAGGTGGAATCTGAGATTTTAATGGCAGTATTTTTAACTTTAGGGATAGCCTACTCAAACATGTCCAGGCAGTTTAATTTCCAAAGCCGTGGATTCAGGGCATCAAATTTACAACCCAAATCCTGGACCATTGTGACCAGCAGCCCTAAGTTGTTATTTACTGTGACTAGTTAACCTCTCCTGCTGCTAGTTCACAGCAGGCATCTGCTTTAGCTGGCTGTGCAGGCCTACTGCCGGTCTGTCGGCCCTTTGGTTGAAAGAAGTCAGCAGAGACAGTTGCAGCTCCTTTAGTTTTGCCCATCCTCTGTCCAATACTGGTCAGCAATGTTGTGGGATAAGTCTTAGGTAAGAAAAAACTACCTAAATCTAATTTTAATATATTTTAGATGACATTTCACTTGGCTGCTCAACAGTGCACTCCTTTATCCAGTGCAATTCTGATGTGATTATTAATTGGGATAGGTATGGCCTCTCCAATAGTAATCTCCCAACACATCAGTCATAAGTTTCATGATAGCTGCTCTCTTTGCAGAAGTGAACATGGGGAAGTTTGAGAGGAGTCTCAAAAGAAAAGCGTGAGTACTCCAGCTCAGATGAACGAATTATAATTTAAAATATTAGAGTAATTACCCATCTGTGGGTCTCACCTTGTCATTGGTGGATGGGCTCATTTCAAATATCAGCTGTCATCTCAGAACTAAGAAATACCTTTTGAAATTGTGGAATGACAAGAATGTGGGTAAGAAAGTATGAACTAATAATGTGCAAGCTCTTTGAGCAGTTAGGGTGGGTGAGTGCACTGGGCACTGATGATTGTTTTGATACTGGCCACAAACTAGTAGCACACCCTTGAAAATGCAAGAGTAATTGATAAGAATGTGATTAAATTTAGTGAATGAGCAGATGTACAGCTTGATAACCCTCTTATATGACCAAAAATATACCTACCACTCAGGGACTCTGCTGCTTGCCAGCTTCACCCCTCAAGGGCTTGGTTCCAATAATTCTTCTTATGGGCCTTGTACTGCACTGGAGAGTAACTGGGCAGCCAGGCCTGAAACAGACATAACATCAGTCTTCTTTTTTCCTCCTTAGAGTTCATTCTGCAACCCTTTAATTCCATTAACACCTGGGCCTAGCCTCCAAGCACCTCTCCAGAACAAGACTTCTTCTATGCAGGTACTCCTTGTTTTAAGGCCACACCTCATAGCACATTTTACAGGGTGGAAGTCTTTCTGAAACAAAAGGAGCAGACCATTCATCTTCTATTTTAAGCAGCCTTCAGGAGTTTATTGGTCCATGGTGGTTCTGTAGCTACAAAGACTCTACTGTCTTCCTTAATGTATTAAATTACTAAATAAAATATTAAGCAGGAGGGACTGTGACCTAAGGCCTTGGATTCCCAGAGGTTTTCTGCAAGGGTTTTATTCCTCTCATCCATGCTGAAAGTTATAATTAAGCAATACAATGACAGTGTATTCACTATACAAACCAAGAATTTGATTGTGGAGTGGATGAGCTACAAGGATGAAGGCTGTGTACCTTATTTCCACAACACAATCAGATTTTTACCTTATATAGTCAATCCACTATATTAGTATTATGCTTCATGTTAAAACAAATATTTGTATTTGTTTCTACACCTCCACATTTAGAATGCAAGGCAACATAATAATGTCACTACTGGTATATTAAAATTACTGTAGTAAAGTCCCAATTGAGAATAAAATGACTGCTCTGAGTTTGCTGCAGGATAAACCGTTTGTAGCTCTACCTTCTGATTTGAGGTGAGGGTCCACATGTATAATAACAATAATCACAGAATAATAATTCTACTATGTGTTTGGCCTGTATGGTGGTTCTTTCTTGTCAGTCACTTGCTTCTACCATGTATCATTTATAGATTAAATGTACCTTAGGTAAGAAGCCATAACTGCAGTGCCAAAGGCATTGAATAGAACATTCAAAAACATTTCCCATAAGGAGAGAGAAATGCCAATGCTAAACTGTTTGTAGCTCTACCTTCTGATTTGAGGTGAGGTCCACGTATACTGTATAATACTAATAATCATCATAAAATATTCATTTGGTGGCCACTAGGGGTGCTAAATAGGATGGCACCTTAAAGATCAGCTCCACAACCCAGAGGAAATATCCTTTAAAATCCTTTTCTACCAGCTGGTATTATAGCCTCACTCTACTGTAACGTGGGGTAATACTCAAGCTACACTAACTTCGCTTCATTGATACAAAAGCCTTCATTTGTTGTGTGAAAATTGCTATTTTACTGAAGAGCCTCCTGGACAAGGCATGCCTGAAAATATGTCTGAAGGCCGCTTGCCACAAACCTGGGAGCAACCGTCAGTTGAGGCAATGTTCGGTCAACTTATGGCCCAGATGGCACAAGCCACTGTGGCAACTAATCAAACACCCAACTGGTTCAAAATTTAGAAGTCAGGATGCTGCATACCGAGCAGCGGGTCTTGGCAACAGAGGCATGTTCAGGACTTAAGGGCAGAATTAAGAGATCAACAGTGGACCATACAGAAGCTGCTGTAAGATGGACGACCTTGAGAATCGAGGTCACCGTAATAATCTTCGCATCCTTGGCTTCCCTGAGCGGTAGAAGGCAAAGATACTGAGGGATTTCTACAATAGCCATCACTGAAATGCTGCAGTTGGACCCATTGATACTGCTCCAGGGGAACATGCACACCATATGTTAGCCCCCATATCTCAGGCCCAGGACAGATCACGACCTATCATAGCCCAATTTATTGATTTTAGGGACAAACAGAAAGTCCTAACTAGAGCTCGTGAGTTACAGCATGTAGTGTGGAGATCAAATAGGATCCACATCTTTCAGGACTTCTCTAAGGATCTGTCGGACAAACGCCGAGTGTACTCTGAGGCAAGGCATAAAATGCACAGTATTGGACTGTCCTCTCCTTGTGTTACCCAGCCATGATGCGGGTTATACATAATGGGGTCCCGAACAGTTTTGAATCTCCTGATGCACTCATGGATTTTTTAGTTGCAACTGGCCACAAGAATTCACCACCATTACCCGGAGCCTTCGGCAAACTGCTACCGATGGGTTGGATTGCCACCTCTCCATCAGTGAGCAGACCTGCAGTTTGGCAAGACCTCAGGGAGCAACACTGGGAACTCCCCAAAAACACACTGAAAGAGGCAATCCTCAAAACACGGCTGGGGAGCATCCTTTGAGAGAGGGCAAGATGACACAGAGAGGAGGTCACAAGCATGGACACTGTTGCTCCAGATCCATTACAGGCCTACCACACCACTAATAGATATGAAGCTTTATGCCCCAGCTCTCCGGATCAACACCCAGGCATTGTGGATTCGACTGTGGAAGGCAGGCCTACTCTTGTGTTGAAGCCCAGCTACCTGTCCCTGCCAGCAGCTCCTCACCAGCCGCAGAACAGAGCTACAGATAGCGGAGGGCAGCGCCCACCAAAGGCTATGAGGGAGGCCTCCTCTACCAACGGAGATCTCATCTTCAGTGTGGACCGTCCTGAGCGCTCTACATCTCCAGAGCAATCAATCAGAGAAAACACGTGGTCAGATAAGTAGTCATCCTTCTATTTTCTTTCTATTCCTGTTCTTTTAATCCCCGGGAGTTGTAGGTATGGGGCGAGTTTGGGTGTCTAAATTGATTGTCAGTGCACAATCTCCTTGGCTGACCCATCTGCTACCCTTTCTCCATGTTACCCATGTAAGGGAACTTTCGAGCCCTTTTCACCCCAACCTTGACCCCCGACGTGCACTGCCATATGGCAGAAGATGCCTTACTCCTATACTAGGAGGGATTCAACCAGGCCTACCAACAAGCTCTCAGTGGACATCCTGATCAAAGGTCCAGACACATCTAGATGGCAAAGAAGGCATTTTGTGTACCATCTGATTAAACAGCAGAACTTTTATGTATTCTACCTCCCTTACTTGTGTGTGGGGGGTGAGGTCAGCTGGGAAGCTGTGTCATATAATATGAAAGTATTTGACAGCATGCATAAACTGTTGTGCTGAATGGGTATCCAGGATGTGTTTTACATGAGGCCCTAAGTGGTGAATGGCACAGGCCTGTGCCCTTCTGGTATGCTTTTTTTTATTATTATTTTCTATCAAGGGAGAACACCCAGCCCCGCATTGGGTGGCTTACAGTACACTCTTCATAGGTGTGACGAGCCTCACCTCACCAAGATTTTTGTTGTGAGAACACGTTGGCACCCATCAGCAATAACCCTAGGCTTGCTGAAATAGTGGGCAGTCCCCACACTTTCTTTCCTGCAAACTCCCACCTCATTAGAAGCGTTGTGTAGTCCCACTTTAACTACCCCAGCTTCTGAGCTGCACCACTGTAGCAGCTTTCTCAACCCTCTGAGGTTGCAATGAGCCACGTGGTCCAATCTTCATATAGGGTTGCTCGATTCTTTCTGGGGAAACCCCGCACACTCACCGTGATGCTAAGGAAGGATGGATACCACTTGATAATGCCCTGGGACTAGGGGCTGGCCTACAGCAGGGCTCTGTGGTCAAGAGATGCCTCTATATCCCCAAATTGCATGGTACACTGTGCACAATGTATATAGTTTGTTAATGTGTTTATGTATGTTTGTTTCACAAGAGACACACACAAATGTTTCGTTATTTGTTAGTATAAGGTCATCTGATAGGGGCAGGCTATATGGGCTTTACCCACTCTTCCATATCTGGAGGCGCTCTATAGAAATTTGCCTCTTCTGGTTGGGCTGCCCTTGCCCCTGTCTGCTGGTTGTTCTTGATATATCATTTAAATAAATATTTACTCCCTATTGCTAACAGGTGAAATCACTTGTCTGACATGGAACGTCAGAGGGCTTAACACCCCAAACAAGAGGAAGCAAGTTTTGGGCCACCTTAAGAGACTGGGAGCGAGGGTTGTCTTCCTGCAGGAGACCAAACTTACGGGGTCCTGAGAGACTGAAGAGGGAGTAGGTAGGTCAGGTCATTCATGCCTCGGCCTCTCTAGAAAGAGAGGGTGGTGATTCTGCTTCACAAGCAATTACAATGGAAATTGCAGAGACAAGTGAGATACCCTGAGGGTAGATGGGTGGTGGTACTCATGGATACTGGGAAGGGCCCTCTAATCCTGGGTAACATATACACTCGAATGAGGACTTGCCCTCCTTCTTTCACAAGTTGGCCCAGGTGCTGGGATCCACAGCTCAGAAGACACCCCATTTTGTTAGGGGCGATTTTAATCTTACTCTGGACCCTTTCCTGGATATATCCTTCAATACTGAGCCCCACTCTAGGGCTATAATGGCAGTGGCTCAATTACAACAAGATTTGGCTTTTTCGGACATCTGGAGAATATTTCACCCTCCCAGAGGGACTACACCTTTCATTCCCAGTACATAGTTCTCTTAGTCGAATAGACTTCTGGCTGACCTCTCCTACTATTACTAGTAACACTGTTAATACCCTTATTCATCCCTTAGTTATCTAGGATCATGCCCTGTGCATCTTGCCTTCACATGGGGCCCCCTCTCCTAAGTCTCCAATGTGGAGGCTGGACCCATTGCTACTTTGTGACCCAGACTTTTCCTCTTGGCTAAAAGGAAGCAACGAAATTTTTCAGCATAACCTCATAGCAGATACCTCTCTGGGTACCACATGGGAGGCATTCAAAGCTACTGTAGAGGGGCGATAATAGGGTATGCGAGCTGGCACCGAAAGAGGAGGAAACAACATTTGAGGGGGCTTGAATGACAACTCCAAGAAGCAGAGCTTGATTTTAAGGCCCTAAGTGTCCCTTCCCTTAGGTCAGAGGCAGGTCACAAGGTCACCTCCCCTGAAGATGCAAGTGAACGAGGCTGGTCTCTAGAAGGCAGAGATTTCGATCATTAGACTCAAGCATAAATATTGGGAAGGGAGAAAAGGGGGTAAGCTGCTGGCATACCGTCTCAAAAAGCAACAAGCGAAAGGTATATGATGGCTTTAGAGGATGCAGGGGTAGGACACAGACCTCGGCGTAAGGTATTAATCAAATGATGATGGATTTTACACTCATTATATAAATCCTCCAGAGCCCCAGACCTCAGGGGTCCACCCTTTCTGGAGTCCCTACATCTCCCCAAAATCTCGGAAGCCCAAGCTAATGCCCTAGATGCCCTGATCTCAACCCAGGAGGTGGCAGACACCATCCTCTCCCTTAAAAGGGAAAGGCCCCAGGAGGATGGTTTCCCTATTGAAGTGTGGCAGCTGTTGCATCCCATAATCTCTCCAGTATTGCAACAAGTATTTACTGAATCATTGCAAACAGGGTCTCTCCTTCATCCCTTAGGGAGGCGACTATTACTATCCTATCAAAAAGGTAAAGACCCTCTTGAAGTGTCCAGCTTCACCCTATTTCATTACTGATGTTGATAGTAAGGAGTTAGCTAAGATACTAGCTAATAGACTTAATCATCTCCTTCCCAGTTTGATCCACCCATCCCAAGTAGGCTTTGTTAAGGGCCACTTTAGTGCAGACCATATTAGATCGTTGGTAAATTTAATCCATAAGGCCCAAACATTATCTTCCCCGCTGCTGTCATTGCAATAGATTTTGAAAAACCTTTGATTCCCTGGAGTGGGACTATGTTCAGCAAGTACTTTGCACACTATGGGCTTGGGGGCAGGGTTTTAGGCCTGGATTGGAGCAATATATTCATCCCCAGCTGCATGGATACTCACCAGTATGATGCTGTCTCCCCATTCATACTTGGTACGGGTACCTGTCAGGGCTGCCCACTGTTCCCACTACTTTTTGTATTGGCAGTAGAACCCTGGCAGCTGCTATTAGGCAAAATCCTCTAATTTCCGGGGTCCAGGTGGGAACCAGGGCATACCCTACTCTTATGTATTGCGGATGACCTGTTGCTCCCTATAGCCAATATCATCACTTCCTCCCTCCCTCCCTCCCTGCTGTTCACCTTGTCAGTTTTCTCTACATTTTCATGGCTCAAGATAAACCAGGCCAAGATGGAGGCCTACTTTTAAAATCTAAGTGTAGCTCTCAAATGGTTACTCAGCATGGGCTCTGATGGGCCACGGAGAGGATTACCTACTTGGGCATTACTATCTCTCCTAATCTGCATAAAATCTGGGACCTGACTATGAAACCACTTTTTGCCTCCATTCAGACAGAACTGGGGGAGGTACTTACCTCCACGGCTCAAGTTGCCAACTGGGCCAGAATATCACATACTGTGACCAATACCCTCTTTAAATATACTGTTGTCTGGACTCCCTTCCTTCTGTTTTTGAAACCTAGGAGGAATCGGCTGAATAGACACAACCATGCTACTGTAATGGTCTCCTCTCATGGTGCATTGCAAGGGTACTGGAGAGGTTGTTACTGAGTCATAGGGGACCCTGCTCTATGGATGACATGGTATAATATCAGTAAAGGATAGTATCTTCACTGACAATGAAGGCCTGTTTGCTTCGTGTGTGTGATCTCTTGTATTTTGTAGGTGTAAAGTAGAGGACAGTGGCCCTGGACCTCTCATAATTTCTGATGCTTTGTCAAATACTGCAGAAACTAGCAGGATAGGGCCAGGTAAGATACGTTTGTATGAGTTAGCTATAATGCAAGGCACCAACTGCTAATACTTTCAAAGTTAATTTCCAGCTGGATAGGTTTGTACATCCAGGTACAGAGTATTATCCTACTGCTTTTCTGGCTAGTATATTCAGTTTGTTACTATTTGGCCAGCATGTTCCGTTCTCTGCTTCTACAGACATATGTAACAGTCTGTAAGATCATTGCAATGTATCTGACTGTTTTAATGTTTGTATCGTCTTAATAAGTCAACTCAATAAAACTTATTAACCACAAAAATAAAATAATAATTCTACCATTAGTTTGGGCTGGATGGTGGTTCCTTCATGTCAAGTCACTTGCCTCTATCATATATCATTTATCATTAGCATTCCTCTCTCCTTATGGGAAGGGTTTTTGAATGTTCTGTTCAATGCCTTTGGCACTGCAGTTTTGGGCTTCTTCCTAAGGTACCTTTAATCTAAGGGAATCTTGTCCCTGCAGTACCTCTAGGGACTTTCATTGTATGTGTAATGCCCCTTCCCTTCACTAGGGAGGATGTCATTACTAAAGCTCTGTATTGTAAACAACTATTAGAGCAGTCTAGATAGTATACAGTAAGTAAAGAATATTTTTTAGCAAGCCTGTGGGAGGAGGTTAGGAGTATAAACAAATGGAGAAAGTAGTTGACACTTCAGATCCATAGGGGTTGGTTCCTGGGAGCCTAAGCTGTAGTAGATTTCCCCAGTGGGCCATAGACCTGGTAGGGGTCCAGTGGAATCAAGGTCCTGATCCAGCAAGTCCCCAACTCTCATACCCCTTGATTCTGAAATACTGTATAAATGCTCATGGTGTGCCCCTCCTCCTTAAGAGTTATGTACCATCCTTTAAATTCCCTAGACAAGGAGGGGTCTTGCACACCTCAAAAGGGTAGTAGTTCCTGTAGCAGAGACACAGATAGCAAATCACAAAACTTCATTGCATAAGTATTCAAACCTATCCATTATGTGAACTGAACTGTACTGTACTCATACCCTAATCTATTTCAGTACAAACGTGTTCAATATCTAACATTATACTGACCATTCCAAGTATCCTACCAATCATTTCTACGGTATTGTCCAATCACTCTTACATAAGTTGCCAACTGTATCATTGAGTATGAGAGCTTTACCTGTGGTTTGGTGGGACAGCGGTGACACATACTGCAACACACCCACCCACCAAGCGGAACACAAACTGTAGATAACAAAGCATTCTTCTGACACTCGCTTTTGTTGCTCACACCATCCTCACCTTCTCCTCTGGTGACTCTTCTTTTCATTATGGGACTTGTGGACTTCTTCCTGAAGTGCTTTTAGTCTAAGAGGACCTCATCCTTGTAGCACCTTCAGAGGTGGAACACTCTCTAAGAAGGTTCCAGTGCCTTTATGGCACCTTAAAGGGTAACAGCCCTACTAGCAAGGACAGAGAGAGTGAACAGCCAAAACTACATTACATAATCATTCAGACCCATCCATGTGCAACATCAACTGAATACATACCCTAACATACTTAGAACAGTACAAACATATTCAGTACCTAACATCATATTACAGTAGTTGTTCCAAGCATCCTACCAATCATTCCTACTATGTTGCTTAAGAATTTCTATATATAGTAAGTTGCTAGTGAATGCAGGATTTTCCTGAATGGGACATGTGCAGGCTGATCTTTTCTGAGATTCTTCTGGTCCAGAGTACATAGGAGTGATAGTGGACCATTTAGCAGCCTAATAATTGGATAAGGATTTGGTGAGAATAGGAGAGTTTTGTTTTTCTGAAAACTGGTGGGTCTTCTGGGGCAAGGAATGCCTGTACACCCCAGATGGTCTGTACCTGCACCAGGGAGAGGAGGGACTGGATGTACTGGCTAGGAGAATGAACAGGGCAACTAATGGGATTTCAACTAGAGGATGGACAGGAAAGAGGTTGATCCTGGGGATCATGAAAGGTAGGAGGCAGATGCAAGGGATCACTGAGGAAAGACCAACAGAACAGGGAATCAGCAGGAGAGTGGGAGTGATGAACAGCTCTATGATGCCGAGTTGACAACTAACTCATTAACCAGCATTGCAGCACCAGGCTCCCTGCTGACTGTGAGTTGCAGTTGGTGGGGAGCTGTGCACAGCAGGGACTGTTTTTTCTTTTGGGGCTTAGCCCGAACCCCCCATGCGGCGGGCTCTGCCCCCACACCTCCTGTACTTATGGATACCAACTCCTGGTCAGAGTTGGTTTGGGGAAGGGTGCAAAATGGAGGAGAGTGTTGCTGGCTCCCAGTGCATCCCCTACAGTGACTTGGCGCTGTTGCTGGTAGCGATGTATGTCACTGTAGGGGTTTCACTGTGGGAAGTGTATACCATGATGAACTATAGACAGGTAACTACCTTCATTTGCATGCAGGCTAATATGAGAAACATTCAATAAAATGGATGAGTTTCAGGGCCTGATACACTTTTAAAGCCTGGAATAAGTGGCACTCAAAAACCCTGGTGGGGGTTGAAAATATCAAGTGCTCCAGAACAGATGAATACAAACTATTCCAGAGGGATAGGTCTGATAGGAAAGTGGGTGGGTGGTTCTCTTCATGAGGGATGGAGTTACTGTTGAGGACAAAGAGAGCGTCAAGTGGCAAATAGTGTCATAGATTTCATCTGGGTTAAAAAGAAATCCTCGCACATAGAAATCAGCAGACAGTAGGCGTGAAGGACTGCAAAACTAGAACATTTAATAAAGTGCATACAAAACAATCAGTTCCAGTGCTTTGAGGCACTCTTCCTCTTCTTCAGGAAGCTTGCTAGAAGCATATGTGGGCTATTTGCTTTTATATCCCTACAGTGATCATGTGATGAACCACTCCCCAACAATAAATAAAGTGCAAGTGCACCATTCATATTATTCCACATTTAATTCGTGATGTTCAATAAATAAGCATATTAAAGCTAGTAAATAACGTGCATTGTGAGCAAGAGCAGCACTAATGTAGATCTGCAATAAATCACAATCAGACATTAAAAATATTTTTATATGATCATGTTGTTGAAAACTGATTATGTTTGTAGCTATAAAGAATGTAAAGTATATGAAACTATTACTGCAATAGGGATTGATATACCATGCAAATATGCAGATCTGCCCAGATACAGTAGGTGATCAATTGAACTTATAAATTTTATGCTACTGCATGGACAATTTGTACAAAATCTGAAAACCTATCACAGATATTACTTATTTAATTTAAAGCAATATACATCATAGGAACTCCTATTAGTGTGCTATAACCAAATAAAGTGAAGAAAAGTATGACATAAACAAGAGCATATTCTTAACGAAGGGGACAGGAAGGAGAAGAGAAGGGTGTGTGACATTTAAAAGCTAAGCAATCTGAGAGAAAAATCAGCAACGCATAGCGAATCACAATAAAAAATCATTTTAAACATCCTAATAAAATTAAAATCATAATCAAAGAAGTCCAAAAGGTATAACAGTCCAGTATATAATCTCTCATTGAGAAGCTGGTTCATGTTGGAAGATATTTAGTCAACTGCGCTTTGAAACATTATGGTGTTAGAAAATTAGAGAGTCCACTGTGTTTCCACAATATCAGATATGCATCTGAAAAGGAAAGAGAATACATACACAGCACTTAACCTTATAAAATTACTGTAAAATCTAATTCTTCATTTAGACCTTTAAGGCATCTAGCTCCCATCTTCTAAGTCCAAAAATATTCTCTTCTAAGGAGCGTCTGTACCCTATCACCACCTCAGACAGGTGCACAAACATGTTCCAATATGCCACATTTAAGACCCTATGAACTTTTGGACAGTCACACACCAAGCAATTAACAACAAAATGTGGAACAGTTGAGACATTCCTTGCAGCTTTTAGCGATGTCCAGAGAAGGGTGGCCAGATTGTTTTCCAGTCTGTAGGACTTTGCACACAGAACAAAGCCCACAACTAAATAGGCCTTGGTTTTCTCTGGTAACCAATATGGGTCCCTTTGTGCACTCTCATCCTTTGGAAATGACTAGGAGCAAGCATTTCTTTCAAGCAAGGGGCCCTGCTGAAGGTTACCCTTGGTTTTCTTTAAATTCTCCTTGTATTTCACATTGTCCCAAGATCCCCTGTTTTTAGAAGGATATTTTTTATCCTGGTGCCAAACTGTTATATTCCAGAGCAAATGTTGGAGGCAATTCTTCCTGTCTCTCAATTTGGGTACCAACACATCATTCCTCTAAAGTCTTTTGCGCTATCAAAAGATTGTTGTAATTCAACTTCACTATATCTCCTTTTCCTAAGTCTGTTTATCAGTGCCTCAGGTGTGCAATGAAGTCGCTACCCTCTACACACAATTTCTGTGTAAGTGCATAAACTGCCAATATACTGTAGGATGCTTTTAATGAGATGGGGATGGGCACTACCTGCATGCAGGATGGTATTTTCCACAGTGATTGGAGGAAAGTGATTTTGTTGCACAATCTTAAGACATTACTAAGTAGACTGAAGAAAGGGGATGCAGGAAACTGGAGTACAACAGATTTTTGATAGGGAAAAGAGCTTGAGATCAATGATTTGTTAATACCCACAGTAAGAGACAGGGAGGAACTGCCTCTATCATTTGTTCTGAAATATAACAGCTTGACACTCAGGATAAAAAAATATATGTGTAACCTTTTGAACTCACGCTGCTCTTCCTACCAATTCCTAAATCCAAGTCAAGGAACTGAATGCTGTTTTCTTTGATTTTGTATATACATTTCAAATTCAAATGGTTGGTATTCAGGTTTTCCATAAATCTGGTTGCATTTTTTCTGGTGCCATCCCAGATGATTAATATATTGTCAACGTGCCTGCAACAATGCACAATATTCTTCAGAAAGAAATTTAAAATAGGGTTGAAAACAAACTTAAACTCCCAGTAATCTAAAATAAATTTGCATAACTGGGAGCCATTGTTGCCCCTATTGCTGTATTACATTTTGCAAATAAAATTTCTTATTACACAAAAAATAACTGAGTCAGATGAAATTCTATGGCATTTCACAAAAAAAACCAGTGGAGGGTGCACTGGTACAGGTATGATTCTCAGGGTGGAACTTTAATGCCTGAATGCCTAAGGCATGGAAGTACTTATGCAATAAACCACAACAGGGAGTGACTGGGTTTACCACGCCTGGCATGGTTCGGTCATGAGGCTGCAGGCTGAGTGACCAAACTCAGACATGGGTAAATCCCAGCATCACCTACACTCTGGAGTGGTTTATTGTGATTATACAATGTACTTCTATTTTTGTGACAAAAAAGAAAGAAAAAGACTATTTCTTTTGATTTTGAATAATTTTTATTGAATGTATTGCTGCACCAGAAAAATAAGTTCTGTTTTGCTGGGTAGAGTATGTGTAGTAGAGGTGCAGCCAAGTTCATAATACAGCATGAGACACACACATAGAGTAACATGGTGTGAAGTTTTATTTTTTGAGAACATGAAAGTTAGGATTTTTCTTTTACACAGACATTTTGTATGAGACAGTGGCTGTCTGACTGGTATGCAACAGTTTGGTGCAGGCAGTGAGGGTTTGTCAGCAATGTTCAGTGTCTGCTTCTGGAGTGAATGTCCTTTTGCAGTCCAGAACATGCGTGTGCTGCATTGGTCAGAATTTGTTCACGAGGTGTGAGCTGTGATGGTTTTGTTCAGTTTTTTTCTTTTTGAGTAGTTGTAAGCTGCTGTTTAAAGTAGGCTTTTTTCTTTTAAAGACTGGATCTCCGTGGGCAAAGTTTATCACCATTTGGCTGGGGGGAGAGAGAGAGAGGAGAAAGGGGGAGAGAGAGAGAGAGAGAGAGAGAGAGAGAGAGAAGAGAGAGAGAGAAACAAAGACACACGGATAGTGGGAGAATGGATGAAAGTAAACCTCAAGAGCTGAACTGCTGTTAGTACAGTGAAAGTGTTGTGATCGGTCAGAATTTGTTCATGAGGTGCGAGCTGTGATGGTTTTCCTTTTCTATTCTGAGAGAGGGATTAGTGGGCAGGAGTGGAGTGGAGAGGGACTGGTAAGTGCCATGAGATCTGATTTCAGTTTTGGTGCTGTGTTTTTTTTAAGGCTGGATTACCAGGAGCGAAGTTTACGACCATTTGTCCAGGGAGAGCGAGAGAGAGAGAGAGAGAGAGAGAGAGAGAGAGACACATGGATAGTGGGGAGAATGGACAGCAGGAGAGCTGAGCCGATTGTCAGCGCATTAAAAGTATTTGAGGTGCTGGCGAAAATTGAAGGGAAATGGAGGCTTGTGTCACGTCAGGTGATTTACTGTTTTGTTTCTGGAATGTAAAGAATTGTTTGAATATCGGTCTTCTTTTCTGTGGAGTTTCAGCGGGAATTTAATATGAGGCTGAGTGCAGTACAAGCTACTATTCATGTTTTGGATGTGCGCTGCACCGCTTAGTGGTGATTCAATATGGTGGTGTTTTGTTTTTGATGTTGGGTCAGACCAATCTATTTGGATGTGGCTGACTGGCACCTTTTCCCATGGGTAATGCTAGGATTTACCATGGGCAAAGGTGCCAGGCAGCCAATCAGATTACAGCTTTTCTCCTAATTCCATTGTATAATTGTGTATAACAAAGTTACATCTGCTCCATCCAGAGGTAGTAGATTGCCATTCAATAATCTGAACCTTGTGAAGTAGTAGTTCCATAGAGTCTCAGATCTTAAATCCTTAACCAATGATTGCAGACAAAATAATCAATAAATTCTGACCGATTTTCAGCTAACAATCTCACACTAAGACTATAGGTCTACCTGTGGGGGTACAGAATTTTGTGAATCTTGGGGAGATACTAGAAGGTGGATGTTTTCAGATGTAACACCTAAGGGAATTCCATTCACTTGTGGTGACATCTCCCTCCAAGGCAGTATCTAGGAAACCAAACAGGTTGTAATTAAATTTAGCAGCTGAATTTTCCTTTAGGACCTTATAAGTTCCTGGATCACACTGAAGTTTACTGGCTTCAGATAAATGCTGATCTTTCATAACATGACAACATTTCCTCCCTTATCTGAATTATGGAACATTAAACCCTTTGTGTTTTTAATTCCTTCATGCCTTCCTCTATTCTGGGTTTAAATTATGTTTCCCAGTTTTCAATCTTTTGCAAAGGTTTTCAACTTAACTTCTAACAGCCCTCTGATAAGTGTGTATTACAGGGATCTGTGCTCTGGGGCAAAATTTACATACGAACATATGAATCTGCCAGCAGAAACAGGCCTTATGGTCTATCAAGTTAGTCTGCTTGAATGTGCAGCTAACACCCTTATATTGCAGCTGCCCCCTCCCTCAACTTTACCCCCCTTGCACCCTGTCCCATGCCCTTTAATACTGCCCACTGTGCTACAGGATACCACCTCCTTGGGTAGAGTGTTCCATTTCTCCACCGCCTCTCTGTGAAAAATGCCTCCTCATCTCTCTCCATATCTTCCACCCTCCAATTGAGACCATGTTCTCTGGTGTCCCTTCCTGTCCTCAGCTTAACTATCCCTTCTGTGCCTATTTTGTTAATCCCTCAAATATTTTAAGGTCCCAATCCTATCCCCCAATCCTCCTCTCCTCCAGGGTGTACATATTCAACTCAGTCAGCCTGTCCTCATAGGTTTTGCCCTCCAGCCCCTGGATCATCTTAGTTGCCCCACGCTGCACCCTCCAACAATCTGATATCCTTCTTCAGAAAGGGATGCCAGAACTGCATGCAGTACTCCAAATGTGGCCTGATTAGTGACCTGTACAGTGGCAGGATCACACCTTATTTGTGGATGAGATTCCTCCGCAATACATCCCATCATCTTGTTAACCTTAGTTGCCACCTTCCTGAACTGAGCTGAGCTGTTCATGTTACCTGTTATGATCACCCCTAGGTCCTTCTCCTCCTCCTCCTCCTCTGTGACCTCTGCCTGAACCCCTCCCAACTGGTAGCCCCTCCTGTGTTCCTTGCTCTGAAGTGCATAACAGTGCACTTCTTCGCATTGAAGCTCAATTGCCACTTTTCCAACCACTCCTCCAGTTTGATCAGGTTCTCCTGTAGCCCCTGCCTCCCTCTATGTTGTCCACCACCACCACTATCTTGGTATCATCTGCGTAACAGACTGATCTTAGCATAACGCCATGTGAAATATCCAATATGAATAACCCAAACAACACGGACCTTGGTTTGAAGTTTTCCTTTCAGGCAAAGCATCAGTTGGTGCACTTATATCCTGCACCCTCCCATTTTCAGAGAAGTACAGCATTTCTGCATCCAATTCCAAAAACACTCATGTAAAATCATCCTCATCATTAACATTCACAGTAATATTTATGTACTAAGATGAGAGTTCTACGCTCCAGAAGGGTAGATTGAAATTCTCTCAGAGAATGCCTCAAAGAGGGGAAAGGCGGGGTGGGGTGGGTAGAGGCTCAATGGAGAAAGATTAAGGAGGGTATAACCCAGGCAAAGGCATGCTATTTGAAAGCTGTGAGCAAGGGAAAGAGGAGGAAGACGCCACTGTGGTTCTCAAGGCGGTGGCAATGACAGTGAAGGAGAAGAAACAGCATTTAGAAAGTACAAGGAGACCCAGAAGGATGAAGGCAGGGAGGCATATCTCGCAAAACAAACGGAGGCTAGAAGAAAGATGAGGGCAGCTAAATCACTAACAGTGGAGAGAATAGCTAAGAAGGTCAGAAAAGGATAAGACATTTTCAGGTATGTGGGGGGAACAGAGGAAGACAAGGGAGGGACAGTGAGAATCAAGAGGGTGGGGGGGACCATGCAGAGGAAGATCAGAGAAAGTGGAAATACTAAATAATTACTTCTGCTTGGTCTTCAGAGTAGAGGGTGGGAAAGCTGGACCAGCATGCTGCAGTAAGTACCAGGGAGAGGGAGTGGACACAAGTCTGTTCTCAGTGGAGAAGGTCCAGAAGGGATTGGAAACATTAAAAGAGAATAAGGTGATGGCACTGGATGGGATTCATTCGAGGGTCCTAAAGGGACTGAGCACAGTGCTGGCTGCCCCTCTGGCAGCACTTTTAGCACTTCAGTGGAGACGGGGAAGTTCCAGAGGACTGGAAGAGGGCCGATGTGGTCCTTCTGCACAAAAGTGGAAGTAGGGAGATACTAGCAACTACAGGCCAGTCAGTCTCACATTACTGGTGGGAAGTTAATGAAGGAACTACTGAAGGAGAGGTTAGTGGAGCACCTGGAGGCAAACGGGCTGCAGAACCACTGACAGCACGGTTTCACATGGGGAGATCATGTCAAACTAATCTCATAGTTTTCTTTGACTGGGTTACCAGGAAGTGGATCAAGGGAGGGCAGAGGATGTGGCCTATCTGAACTTCAGTAAGGCTTTTGACACTGTGCCACACAGGAAGCTAGTTAAGAAACTAAGCAGCCTGGGGTGGGGAGGAAGTGACAAGATGGGTATCAAACTGGTTAAGGGATAAGAGGCAATGGGTGGTGGTAAATGATACCCACTTGGGTGATAGGAGAGTGACTAGTGGGGTGCCACAGGGTTTGGTGCTGGGACCAGCCTTCTTCAATGTCTTCACAAGTGACATTGCAGAGGAGTTTAAGGAAGGTGTGTTTCTTTGCAGATGATACAAAAATCTGCAACAGGGTTGACAGCTCAGGAAAGGGTGGAGAGAATGCAAAAGGATCTGAGGAAACTAAAATAATGGTTCATGGGGTGGCAGCTGAGTTTCAGTGACAAAAAGTGCAAGGTTATGCACTTAGGGTGTGAACCAGGGACTATGTATAAGATGGGGAAAGTGGAACTTATAGTCACCAAGCAAGAAGTAAACCTAGGGGTCATCATACCTGAGGACGCCAAGGTGGCTAGGCAGTGTGGGAAAACAGTAGGAAAGGCTAGCAGGATGCTGGGGTACCTTGGAAGAGGGATTTTTAGCATGAGGAGGGAGGTAGTGCTGCTGTTGTGTAGTGCACTTGTGAGGCGGCACCTGGAGTACTGTGTTAAGTTCTGGAGGCTGCACCTCCACAAGGACATTGAAAGGGTGGAGGCAGTAAGAGGAGGGCAACCACAATGGTGAGGGGGTTGCATGAGAAGCCATATGAGGAAAGACTGCAGGAGCTCAGCATGCACTCCCTGGAAGAGAGCAGAGTGAGAAGGGAGATGATTGAAGCCTACAAGTACCTCACAAGAGTGAACAAGGTGCACATGGAGGGTCTATTTCAGAGAAAGGAAGGTACTAGAACAAGAGACATGCAATGACACTAATTGGGAGGAAGTTTAGGAGATGTGCAGGAATACTTCTTCATGGAAAGAGTGGTGTATGACTGGTACAGACTACCAGGAGAGGTAGTGGGGTCCACAACTGTGTGGAGCTTCAAGCATGCATGCAATAGGCAAAGAGGTATATTAGGTAGAGGAACAAGGGGAAGGAGTGACACCTGTGACCAGCGAGAGTCAGTGGTGATGAAACAGGCAGGGACAAGGGCAAACTAGATAGACGTAAAGTCCTTCTTTGCTGCCAAAATATGTTTCTGTTTAATTTCAGGGATACAATATTATCATATGTTTCAATATTTGTTGTGACTACAGTATTGGGTAAGACCCCAAAGTCATCTACCAGAAAATGATCATCTCCCACTTGAGGGGCTGTGATCAGATTATTCACTGTTTCCCCATCATTTCTGTCAGCAGTGGAATGGTGACTAGTGTTATACTTCTCTGGATTTATAACTTCTTCTTGTCTTTCATCACATCTTGTCCTGGGTGATCATTAAGTGCCTCTAAGAAAACTTAAGATCTCCTAAGTAGGTATTAAGTTCTGTTCTAGGCCCTCTGTGTACCCCATTTCTTCCTTGTAATAGAAATATCTCAAACTGTTCTCACAGAATATTGTGAACAGGTCAAGCTCCAGTAAGACTGTGTTAATTAGCAGTGAGGGTACGAAACTGAGTCCTCTAGTCAAGATCTTCTTTTGAGCATCAGTCAATTCTATTGTTGTCAAATGTATTATTTTTTGTGTCTGATTCTCTTGTCTTAGAAGATTCTTTGTTACTGTTGCTCCCCCAGCCTCATTCATCTGTCTGTGGTTTCCTTTATTTTGTATTGGATTTTTCATGCCCTTGGTTGCTTTCATATATATATATATATATATATATATATATATATATGTGTGTGTGTGTATTTTATGCATTTATGTCTTTGGTTACGGTAGCTGAACTGATCTAAAGGACCATTTTAGCCACGACCGGGCTGTAGGAATACATACAGATAAATAGATAAAAACAAGGTGACATATCAGGCCAGTTTACAGATCCAAGTACATAGTCACAGGTTATAGTGTTGACAAAAATACTAGATGCAGTAACACAGAGACCATGACATATGTGTCGAAAATGACACAAAGTGCAAAATGTACTGGGTTCACTAGTAAATTAATAAGTGAGAGAGTCACCAACAGGATGGATCAAGGAGAATACAGTGTAAATACTCCCACTCACAAAATAAGGTGCAGAGGCATAGGGAAGGGAGGAGTGCATAGTAGTCTCATGCAGGGTTGAGAAGGGCAGTAAGGAAGGGGAGACAGCAGAGAAGCAGGGAGGAGGGGTGGACACAGCAAAGGTAAACCAAGGGAGTAGGTGGGTGGGTACCAAACCGAAGAGAATGCCACCAGATTATCCAGGTGAACAATGGCATGTGGTTTTGGACAGCAGCCATTCTTTGAAACTGTTTTTGAAGGAGTAGCAGGAGGACAAATGGAGCGATGAGGGAGGCTGTTCCACTGAGAGAGGCAGATACAAAGAAGGCTTTGCTGCCCATGTTAGTGGAGATACATGGAACAACCAACGGGGGATGGAGGATTCTTGAAGACTTCTAGACCCAGCGCTATCTGTGGAAGGGATGAATACAGGGCCAGGAGGCCACCTCTGAGTGCATTGTCCACATGGCAGCCAAGGGCATGTCGAAGTGCCCTTGCAGCGTAGCCACCCAAGGACAGGTATAGAATGCAGTGATGGGTAGAGTAGGGAGCTTGGAGAACAAAGTGGCAGATACTGTTACAGATGGTGATTGGTCTAGGCGCAGGGCCAATGACACACAAGAGTAGACGGGAGAAACAGTACTCAATGATGGGAAGAAGGTTTCTAAGGCGATTATGAGGCCCTTCACTGGACAGGAACTGTTTGAGGCGGTAGGTGGTACATAGCTTCTGATTAGCTCTACGCACAGAAATGTTGATGTGTTCAGTTAACGTAAGGGAGGGGTCCAGAGTTAGGCCTAGGTATTTAAAACAGGTGAAATTTTCAAGGGGGCAGCAGGTGTGAGTACAAGGAGGAGGAGTTTGTCTTGGAAACCTTGAGAGGAAAGGTTTGGATCAAACAACATGGATTTTTGTCTTTTTCGTTAACCAGAAGATTTTTAGGGAACCAATTATGGGTAGCACAATAGTTAAGAGTGAGAGTGGAGGAGATGGTTGCAGGAGATTTGTCATTGTGGTAGAGGACTGCAGTTTGCTATTCTAAAAACTTCAGCTGATGTCCCTGCTGTCTTCCTCAGAATCAATACTTGAATTCACGGATGAATCCGTTGCACTGCTACTTTCAATGGTCCTTTATTTTTACTGTTGTTAGAACTGTCTCTCCATTATTATGTTATTATTAGGAGGCAGTATAGCATAGTGGTTAAGAGCACTGAGCTGCAAACCTGAGACCTGGATTTGAATCCCATCAGCTCCTACTTGTATACAGTGTGACCCTGAGCAAGTCACTTAACTTCCTTGTGCTCCCAGGTCACAAGTGGAAACAAACTGTGCTTAGTGTGCCTTTCCTGGTTAAACAATTTCCCTTTCCCTATTATGCCTACCAGTGAAACGTGATTTGTAATGGTGTCTGGATTCCCTACTTTGGGAGTGAGAGGTTCTTTCCAAATCAAACATCTACGCTTGGTACTGTACATAGTCACGCTATCTCACATGTTTATTTTTATTTTTCTTTCTTTCAGAACCTTCAAGTCCCTTTTTGTGAATTCTGCTGTCTCTTTAAATTCACGGAGTTCCTTTTAATCTAGTTTAATACTCTCATATTTTCTGGTAATTCCAATTGACTTTTTAATTTTAATTTTAATAAGCTTTATTGAGCACTCATAGAGTGCCTCCTCCTTCTCTGCTTGCTATACAAAATTATCAAAATTAGAGGAGGGTCTTTTGTCTAGGCGTAAAACCCTTGGCACCCTCACTTTATTTACATATTCTTCAAGGCTTTCATTATTATACCACAGCTTGATCTCAGTCAGCAATAGCCTCTCTAGAGTAATGAAAAGAGATTTCAGATTGATTGTCTCTCTTCCTGGGCAGCACTCTGTTCACTCACACTAGTGTCTTGTGTTTGTAATTGCTTGCATCTCTCCACTTTCCTCTCTATGCTTCCAGGCAGGCTGCATGTACTTCTTGGTTTGGCTTCATTGTAACACTGCCACTCCATGTCTGAGGATTCGTCTGGCTCATTCACAATATACCGTTAACTATCCAGGCCACCTCAGTACCTATAGCATGCTCTGGGGTGGGGAGGGGCAGGAGACATTAGTAGGACTGGCAGCTCATATTGTCAATCAGCTACCTGGTGATCAGCCGGATTGGGGGACCACACCACTAGCGCTTTCATAATAATAATATGGATTTGAATTCCTTAAACAGAGATGACAGTGACTGTTTAGGGCGTTCAACCTATGAATAGAGCAATGTGCTTTGGATGCAAGAGGGATCCCTCCTATGCATGGGCACAAGGGTATATTCTGTATGTCCACTTTATATGCTTAGAGATTCACACTGGGGGCTGCTGAACATGACCCCTTCCCATCTGATTGTGCTAAACATGGTTAGTGTGTTGCTAACATGTTTAGTGACATGCTGGCCTTCTGAAATGGGGGCCTAAGCCCTTCATTAAAGAGCTTTCTCTCTAACACATCAACTGTGGTCCTCCACAAACACCTCCTGATCCTACCAGACATCAGAAGGGACCAGGAGGGAAGTGCCCTGATGGTCAGAAGCTGAGTTAGTAGACATAATGACATTAAAAATGTAGGCGTGATCCGGACTGTGTGTGGGACGCCATTTTTGGCGAGGGCTGGCCTAAAAATGCAGGAGAGTCTATTGGTGGTTGCATTCAGCCAATCAGAAAAGCTCTTGTGACTGCTTTCAGCCAACTGGGCCTAAAGTAAAGTATGAAGGGATTCTGAAGAAGGTTTGTCAGTTAGTCCTGTCAAAGGAGATGAAGAGCAGAGATGTGCTGCTCTGTGAGCCACCCATCTGTTGAAAATCTCTCACTTAGAGAGTTACTTCAGCTAAATGCCTTCACAGGGCTTTGGCATCCATGAGCAAGCGCTGCCTTGCTTTAGCTCCATAGCTGTGCGAGAGAACAGCTGCTACTCTCTCCAGTGCTGTATCTCTGACACCTTATTTGAGAATTTTTCATTCAAAGTGCCTTCACAGGACTTTTGCACCTAGAAGCAGGGGTTGCCTTGCTTGTGATCCATAATTTGTGAAGAAAAGGGGTTGCTTTGAGATAAGTTGCTGCTCTTACCGATTGCTGTTAGGACCATTCTTGCAGGAGACTGACCTACAGATGGACCTGAGTTTCTGTCTTTCATGGTGGCTGAAGAAAAGTCTCCTTGTTGGGTGAAAAGGAACCAGATTCAGTAGTCATCATGGCCTACAGTCTGGAGCCACTTGAAGTATTCTTAGTCCATTGCACCTTTACACAGCCTGCATCTCTCCATTCAGAGGAGACATCTCCAAGGAGTTAGCATTGCTAATGTAAAGGAAGGTCATGAGTACTAGGTCAACACCCAAACACATTTTGTTAATGTTAGTCAAGGATAGTTAGAGGGACCCTGGGCTTTTGGAGACCTTAGATTTACACCTAAAAGACAAACTGAAAGCTAGGAACAATTGTATATACTGTTCTTCTTTGTTCTAAATCATTATTTGCTATCCTCAGCCACCAAAGTCCTAATGGTGCCACACAGAGGTCCATCTTCCTCAGGCCTGCAACAACCTTCAGTCCCGTGCATGCATGCATGGACAGTTTGGGGTTAACAGCTACAGCAGTGGAGAGTCTGGAACTGTGAATTGCATACTGTCTTGTGATGGGATTAGAACTGGGGATTTTCTTGCATCATCTGTGTTGCATTTCACCACTACCTTCCCCATCCCAGATCTTGTTCCAGGTGCCCCAACAAATCCTTTTATTTAATTGCAATTTCTGAATACCTTGCCATTACTGTGTTGCTGTTTTCTTGCATGCCTAGAGATAAGTGGAGAGGAAATGTGTTACTGAGTTCCCTGTTACTGAGGATGGGGGTTGTGTATATTCCTGTGGGGAAGCACCCTGGCAGCACCCTGTCAAGAACACCCCCATAGCTGGAGGCACCACACCAAAGGTAGTACCCTTTAATCTTCTCAACTGAGGCACCATGCACCAAAGGCCTAAAGGATGTTGTTTTGCTACCATCTTTAGGCTCAGTCACACCATGTAACGTTGGTGTGGTTACTAGGGTTATGCAGGGGCTGAATATTATTTCCTGCGTACTCATGAATAGTAGGGCTCCCAAATATTCAGAAGCTCTTCTCGAATAGGAGACTATTTGTATTCAGGAAAGAGTATTTGGCCAGCTACAAAATCAAAAATAGAAATAAAGAAACCGACCCTCCTCCTCCTTCCCAGCCTAAAAACAGTATAATGTAGCCCTGTGCTCTACCCTCTAATAGCAGTCCAGTCCCATCCTCCTGCCCCCAGCACCCACAACTGGCTATATTTAATTATAAATGTTAAATAAATCCTCGATGGATGACTGGAACAACCAGCCACCTCCATAGCCAGCCATGATCTTTCTTATTGTATAGCTCGTTTGTAAAAAAAAAAAAAATCAGTTATGTCCCCCATTTCCCCATTGCGCACCCAACTCTCACCTTCCACCCCCCAGCACCCAATATTTGATAAGAGAAGGCGACTGGCACAAACTCACCCTTCTCCATGGCTGACCACCCTCATGAAAGAAAGCAGCAGGTTTATACCAGTTGCCTCTCCTATCAAGAATTGGGTGCTAGGGGAGTTGAGGGTGGAAGTAGGGTGCAGCCAGGGTGGGAGTTGCCTTGCTTTTGCCATGACATGCTAATGTGATTTTAGCCCTTAGAATGTGGAATTCGCTCATTTGCATACTCTTTTGAATATTTGCTCCAAGCACTATCATAACTGCACTAGTATGTTTTGTCCAGGGTCACATAGCATGGACAATGTTATCATACTGTGCAGGCATGTGTGGATGCTGCTGATCAAAGGTATTGCACAGACGTGCCACCCATACCTGCAGCATGCTGAAGAATCCCCCACTGGAAGTACGATTGCACTGCACTAATCAACGTTAGTGCAGCTCTAATGAGAAAACATTAGTACAAACAGACATGACACACCCTGAAGAAGGAATCAGTGAATATGTGTGCCCCTGCAGTACCTTGGGTGGTCCTGTGCCTGGGTGCCCTTCCTAGGGACATAGTTCATGTGTCAGCATGTTGACACCAATGAGCCAGTTTATGCAGTTGCAACTTCTACATTGTTATTAGGAAAGGTTTTGCTCCCCTTCGCTAGGTTGCCTCCAGTCTATGCTAGAAACTTTCACAGACTTTAAAAGACATAGATTGGTTTGTTTTGTGAGACCATCTCTGGTAGCAAGGACTGGGACTGTGTGCAAAACAAAGGTTCTCTCTTGCAAAGAAACTAACACCTCCTCACCTGACCAAATGAGGAAGATGGGGTGCCTTAGGGTGGAACACACTGAAGTACTTAATTTTAGCTTGGATATTCAGGTTCCAGTTAACTTGCTTTAAATGTCGTCGCTTTTAAAGTCCGCTTTCTTACACTGCTTGTTGCAGATGACTTCTAGAAGAATCTTTTTATACACAGACCTGCAAAACACCTCCAAGACCAGATATGGCTTCCAAGGTCCCCAGCCAGCAACATTATATTGGATTTCTGTATAGTATCATACTGTATAACATCAAGGGTATTAATAATCCGATTAAGAGATCAAGGGTTTTACAGGAATTGCAAGAAGATCAGGGCGGAGGTTGCATTTTACAAGAAACCTGACAGACCTAGAGCATAAAAAATTGAGAAGAGCATGGGGAGGGAGGTGTTTGCTTTCTCCTATGTGGCACACTCCCACAAATGAGGGGTGACCATATTAGTCAGGAAAATTTCCCATTGCAGGTTTCTCAGATACAGACAGATCTGGAAGGTTGATTTATAAAATGAATTGGGAGTTTACTGGCCACCCATGCACCTATTAAATTTATGTGCCCCAAACAAGGAACATCAGTGGGTCCTGTTTTTGACCAAGGTAATTTCAGACATGGATAGGTTAGGCCTGGGGGGAGGAGATCCAAGGCAGTTGGAACCTTGACATGTCTTAGTGAAGAATTTGGACTAATAGAAATATGGAGGTACATGCATCCAGGGTCCGGGACTATTCCTTCTACTCACCAAGGTATAACCAATATTCTCAGATTACTTTTTCATACCGGTCCAATGGGCTCATGCTGCTCACAGATGTAGGACTGGCAGTATTACTCATCGGATCATGCTCCGATTACCTTGGATATGGTTATCAACCCTCACCTCGAAGAACAGCCTGGAGGCTCAATGTGAGCTATCTAAACCAAGAGGAATTTCTAAACCTGGTCAGGGATCAGATTACATTTTTCTACAGTCAAACTCACAAGGGACACCCCAGTCCCTATACTGGGGTGCTAAACTACATTGAGAGGGAAAATTATACCATATGCCTCTAGGGTTAAAAGAGAAAGGTTACTCCCAACAACTCTCCTTGGAAAAGCAAATAGTGGAACTTGAATTCTAGCATAAGGTTATACTAAATGAACAAATAAAATCCAGTTAGAAGCTAAGCGGGAGCACTGTCCCACCTACTCAAAGATAAAATAAAAGGAGCTTTCAGATACTCAGACAAAGATTTTATTAACCCTCCCCTCCGTAATGGGGCCAGGAAGGAGCGACCTCCCTCCCTCCCTGGAGCACAATCCAGATCTGGGAGGCCACAATGGCAGACCAGCGGAATGGGGTGGGACCTCATGGAGCCCCAAGCCACCATTTTACACTTTTCTGTGCCTCCTGGCACAAGGCGAACATGCATGTGTGAGGTACACACACACCATGTATGCTGGTCGCTGGTCTCCCTGCCTGCATCACCCCCCAGCTCCCACTAGAGGGCAATCGACGGGCAGGATGATGATCCCTCCTCCCTCCCAAGAGAGAGAGAGAGGCAGTCCTCCGGATGCTCACTCCTCTCTGGACCTGCCAACTGCTGATGGCCTGGGCTTGTTCCCAAACCCGGGTCACCAGTGTAGCGCGAGGTCGATGTCCAGCGCCTCAACCCTCATTGCCAATGAGCCAGTGCTGGCCAAGTTCTTTAAAGCCTTTCAAGATGAATGTGTTAACCTTTTAGTGAGCATCTAATGCTATATTGAGGATGGTGAGGTGATGCTTCTTCCTTGCGACAGGCAAACATTTCAGTATTGTCAAAACAAGGAAAGGACCCATAGAATGCAGCTCCTTTTGTTCAGTCATGTTACTAAATACAGATCTTAGCATCTTTATGGGTATCCTGGCTGATAGGCTTCAGAAATACATTCCTAACTTGGTGCAGCAAAATCAAACTGGGTTTATCCAGGATAGATTCCTGCAGGATAATATCCGCTGTTTCCTTAGTGTTACTACAGCCCAAAAGGGCAAGAAGGCCTTCAGCTCACCATTAGTATGGACACTAAGAAAGCCTTTGATAGGGTTGATTGGCTTTTCCTACAGGTTTAGCCAGATTCAGCTTAGGAGATCAGTTTTTAGGGCTATCTTGGCACTATATGAAGGTCAGAGGCCTCAGTAAGAGTTAATGGCCATCTTTCCCAGAGATTTCCACTGGGAGGGGACACAACAAGGTGCCCTCCTCATTGTTGTTTTCCCTCAGCCTAGAACCCTTAGCAATAAACATCCGACTGCATCAGCAAATAAAGGGAATCATGGCAGGGGCATGAACAAAAAATCACACTGTACATGGATGATATTTTGTTTTCCTATGGGATATGTGTCCTTCCTCCTCTCATTATTGGAGGTTTGGCTCAGTTGGGGTCCCTGGCAGGTTATAAGATCAACCTAACAAAATCGGGAGGCTATGATCCTTAGTGGATCCCGCCACTGGGATTTAAGAATAACTTTCCTTTTCCTGGACCCCTCAAAATGGCTCTGCTACTTAGGGATTAATATATCGCTAACATTACATGGCTCTTTCAAGAGAATGATCATTGGTTACTGAATTCACTCAAACAAGATATAGCCTGATGAAGTTACTCCCTTTAACTCTGTATGGGTGAGTGCACTCTATTAAAATGAATATTCTCCTCATCTACTTTTCTGTTTCGAACCCTCCCTATGCCTGTTTCCAAGACACATTGGAATGACTTGTTGAAGGAACTGTCTAGATTTGTTTGGCTGGGGAGCGCAAGGATAACCCAACAATGAATACACCTCCCCAAGGAACAGGGTGGGCTGGGCATACCTGATCTTTGCAAATATTACCTGGCAGCTCAGGGGGCCCACTTGGAACAGGGCTAAACAATACATTGAGGCAGGATGGTATCTCATGGAGGAGGCGAATCTAGCCTGTTTTCCTTTATGGACTGTTGCACACGAGTCTTACCAGACAGACTCCTGCAGGAGACCCATAACCCCTGGACAAAACATACAATTAAGGTCTTGATTAAAATACAATGCGCAACAGCTACCCGAATATATTAGGTCCATTGACACTCATCAGGCACCATGGCGATTTTCTCCCCACAAATAGATATGGGCTTCCAGTACTGGGAGGCTGGAGACCTTACAAGTTTGCACAGTTGATCGCTGGGCAACATTGCCTGTCATTTCAGAAACTCCAACACAAATACCTCCTGCAGAGGGAAGACCACTATCGTTTTACAAGTTTAACATTATATAATGCAACAGCAACACCTGCTTCAAATGAAGAGACCACAATCAGGTTTTGGAAGATCATTTTTATTAGCTGGCCACTGTCTATGTTTAAATTAGACTTATATCTAGTCTATAAGATTGATACCCTTGACTTGAATAGGAATGATATCATGTTATGTGAGCTGTTTTATTGGTATTGGATGTTGTTTTAAATCTTATGTAATGATGCCCTGGGCCTCGGAAGGCGCCATAGATAAATAAAACTACTACCACTATACAAAGTACTCAGTAAATCAAACATCCACCGACAGAAACATTATGTGCCAGGCGGGAGGGGAATCTGGTTACATATTTCCCAGAACACTGGGAATGTAGGTTGCAGAGGGATGGGCAGTCTGCCTCCCCTGCACAGAGGAATTTAATTGGAAAATACTGGTGAGGTATATCAAACTCCTACAGTTACAAAACATTTTGGTGCCATATGCTCAGATGCTTGCTGGAGACAATGTGGAGGGATTGGCTCACATATTCATATTCTCTGGGACTGCCCAGTGATAATTACTTTCTGGCAGGCTATTCATGATTCCATGCAGAGAATTTTAAGTTGCCAGTTTCCTTTCACTCTTACCCATCTCATCTTAGGCTTCCCTGACTTTCGTCGGGGACCTAAAAATAGAATCAAATTGAGTCAAATTTTGCATGTAGCTGCTTAAATGCTTGACAATAAATTAGCTGACCCTCGATCACCCACGCTTGATCAATGTAAACAGAAAGTCTCAGAAATTGAAACAATGGAGCACATCAGAGCAGTGCTCAGGCTTGGACTACCTACATTTTTGAAGTTTGGCAGCCCTGGCGCCAGTTGTGAGCCTCCAGTACATTGGGGTATTATAGCCCCAGGATCTCATATTATTAATTACTTCTGAAACCCATAATCAGTGCCTTGAGAGGGCATCACTGTGAGACACACTTTCCTTGTAATCCCTTGGCATGCATTTTACCTTTCAGCAGACTTTCTAAGATTGAAACCCTTGACTTGACTTGAATAGACTCGAATACAGCATGCTTAGACAATGAGGTAGTTATTATAAATGGGTTTTGGAGGCAGGTCTGTGACCACTTATTATGTATTAATTAGTTATCTTACAAATTGATTTGTTAAGGTTATCAATGACTTTAGTGATTTGATTTATAGATAGTTACTGATGTTAGACAGGAGACTCAGTCTAGACCTGATGTAATTTATTTATTCTTCACCTGTATGCCATATTGAATTCGCCTAATAAACACGAGTTTAAAAGAAAGAAATGACACACCATATATCTCAGAACCTTTCAAGAGCTTGAAGCTTCAGTAGAGGATAAGACTGGACAGGAACAAAATGTCAAGCAGATGGAGCAGGGACATGCTGGGCGGGACCAGAGGTGGTCCACATCAGAGCTGGCTAACCTGGTTGGCCTGTTGGTGGCCAGGAAGGACCAGCTGCTGGGTGATGGGGCTGGGTCTGAAAGGCCAAAGTGTGAGTTGCAGGCTTCTGTGGGTCGGCACCTCACCAGGCGTACTGGGCTCACCCACACAGGTGACCAATGTCGCCACAGATACAGCGACCTCCAACAGAGGGAACAATGCCACCTGCAACAGCTGTGGGCAATGGTGGAGAGTGGCACTATGCCAAGGCCAGGTGTACAGATGGCTCTATGTATGGTTTGGGTTGTGTCCTGTGTGCAGTACTGTTTCCATGATAATATATGTCCGGGTACTGTCCCTGAGGAATGTGCTCTGCATCTATGTGTCCCTGTTGTGTTTCCTCTGTCCTGTGGGATCTGCTCCACTGTATAGCCTGATCTTACAGATGCAGGTATATGGGCCCACTGTCCCAACTGATGTCCCTGGGGCGCTCTACATTACAGACCTGCTGTGGATCCCCAAGGCACACAACTGCAATGGCAGCCCGATTGTGTGCTACCACAGTGACATGGTTGCGGTGTCAGGGAGGATGACTAGGTAATAAATGTATTAATTTATTTAGGTTTTCTACCAGGTAAGGTACATGTGACAGCTAAATGCCTATTGTCTGGTACAACTTGAGAGGATATAACATGTGTTCTACATGTAGCTGTGGTGGTAGGTGCACCCAACAGCACTTGGATCTGACCACCATCTGCTTTGTGTACTGTCCATGTTATCAAGCATGGATGCCAGTAGAGATATGCCAGGCAATGTGGGGTGTACTACTAGTTGCACAGGGTGTGCCACTCGTGTACTGGCCTCTGGGTTGGTCTACACCTCTGGTACAAAGTCATCCACATATTGTTGCACAGATATGCTTCTTGTGCCCTTTGTATGGGACCTGGTGCACCATTCATCACACTGCATACTATGAGGGGTACATGGCCTGCAATTGGCAAGTATGGGTATTTCTGGGAAGGGAGAATGGCTGGAAAGGGCACCACATGGTCTGTCATGCACTGTGGTTTTGTCTATATAAATATTTTGCCTGAGACTTCATGTCAGACAGTCCTCTTGAAAAGCACTATGTGAAACTGTTGAGGCTCCTATGCTGTCCGTCCTTCTCTTTTAATGCATCGTATGCAGATGTATGTATTTAAATAAACTAATTTGTATTTTTTAGTAAAATGTCATTTTTTGGCCTTAGTTATTTGCTCAGCTCTGGTTAGTGTGGTGCCTGGGATTTGTTTCTGCCTGACTGCTTTAGTATTACTGTGGCGTGGCACACACATTACCCCATTTGTTAGCACCTCTTTTGTGTCTGCTGGTACACTGTGCTAGGCCATACATGCAACAGTGGATGAAACATTCCTGATCATTCTGGGCCATGGCACATCTGTCTGTGTGGTGCCACAGCAGTTCAAATGATAAGAGGTAGCCCTGCTCGGTTCTGTCCATCCACACCATGCATATCTGGCACCTGGTGCACAGTACCAGCATATGGGTATGTATACTGTGCAGGGTCTATGGTACTGTCCAATGTGTTCCACTGCATGATATTGATCACATCTCCTTGTCCTCCTCCACAGATCTTAGTGGCCAGCAGGGGCTAAACCAGGGCCCAGGTACAGCAGGGGCAGAGAGGGACTGGCAAGAGGGATCACCAGGCCATGATGGGGCTCAGCAAGCCAGTCTAGAGACAGGCATCCATGTAAGTACCTTGCATTGTGACTTTCACACTTTGGTTGCATGCCTACATTATGCTGCATGCTTCTGCAGTTGGAGACAGATGTTCATGCATGTCTGTGGGGGCAGCACTTATGCAGTTGTGGTTGGGGACAATCACCCTGCACTTGTTGCATTGCCCCACCACTGAGACTGTGGTGTGTCATGGTGTGTGCACACTCTACTGTTGTGCACCTCCTCTTGGCAGGCATGCTGCCTTTGTGTGTATACTGTACCGTGGCATGCCTTACACCATGCAGAGGCATGTCCTCTGTGTCACCGACCTGGTGCACAAGGGAATTGGTGATGATGCTCACAGCCCCAGTTGCTACACCTATCTTTGTCTGTTGGATCTGTTGTACCACATGCTTGGGACTATCTTGCATATCTGTCTGGCAGAGGTAGGCACAAGCCAATAGAGTACCAGCACACTCTGTCATGACATGTGCATCATACAGCACCCCTAGTAGTTTGCCTGCAGCGGTTCCATCTACAGTGTCATATGTACTGGGTGTCATGCCACTGTGTCTCAACAGAGCTGGACTTATGCACCATTGGGGTCTGCGACAGGGTGGGAATTGGTGGCACTGGATTTACTTTACAAAATGTGACCAATACTGTGATGCATAGTCGGTAGTGTCTGACCAACACAGTGACAACTACAGGTATGGTTATTCCACTGTACATGGGCAGGGCCATGCATACATTCAGACACAACCTGTGTCTTTGCAAAGTGCACTGTTCTGACTGGCTCTGTATGAGTGGGAACCCTGTACTTAGGATGTGGCAGGCAACTGCTGGGTGGGAGGTCTCCAGGCAGCTCTACATCCCACGCCGCCATTGTTTACTGACCGTGAGTACAGTGTGCAAGGCACACACCACATGCAACACTCCTGCACTCACGTTACCCTTGCTGTGCACAGTGCTGCATGGTAGTCCCATCTATATACAGCTGTGATGTGTGAGTCACGTTTGTGCCAAGATCTGACCCTGCAGTCAACCATGGTGATTCATGGATATCTGTTGACCTTCACACCTGTGTTGGCCTGTGTTCTGGATGGCTTGTCTGCAGGATGCTGGGTATATGTGTGTGACTCAAGCCACTTGGGCCATCACACTGCCTATCAGTCTCTGGCTTGGTGCTGTTACTTGTGCTGTGTTCCCACATTTGGCATGGCTGCACCGTTGTCATGTGTTCCTTGCACATCTTGGTCATGCTGCACTACAGCATGGCACATTCATTGTATGTGCAGTCCTCTACTGTTTGTGTCAACTATGCTGTCTCTAGTATGCCACGTACATTCCATTGTGGCTGTTTGACTCCCTCCAACCATGTGTAGCATGGTGTCCCATGTGTCTGCTGGTTGTACTTCTGTTATTCACATAATGCCACATCATGCCCTTCACCCTGTGTGAACAGCTGGCTGAGTTTCCACAGGTGCATAGAGGGATGCAGGAGCATGCAGAGGTTGGCAGGATGCAGCCCAGAATGAGGGATAGGATGACCTCCTGTGATGGCAGGTCCGACTACTGTGCCTGATAGTGGTGTGTGTGGGGATGGCATATGTGCGGTTCAGAAGCGCACCAGCGCTACATAGGAATGGCGCCAGCAGCCACCACTGCCACTACCTGCAGCCCCTTGATAAGGCACTGGACATTTATGTGTTTTTTGTAATGTGTGGTTGCCTTTATTTATTAATGAGTATTGTTGGGTGGTTGCACTTGATGTTTTGTTTCTCCCCATGAGCAGGTGCCCTTTCTTTTGTTCCCCACATGGGTGATTTCCTTTCTCTTTTTTCACCCCCATATGAGTGGTTGCCCATGATGTTTTGTTTCTCCTTCCATGGGCTGGTAGTTACCTTTCTCTCTTGTTCCCCATGGGCAGTCCCCCTTTTTCTTTTTTACCACTATGGGTGGTTGCTGTTTTCTTTTGTTCTTCCCCATCATGGGTATTTGCCCTTTCTTTTTTTTTCTCTTTCCCATACGGGCAGTTGCCCTTGATGTTTTGTTCCTCCACTCCCATGTGGATTTGTCTTTTATTTCCCCACTGGCGGTTGCTCTTTTTCTTTTGTTCCCCATGTGTGGTTGCCCTTTCTCTTTGTTCAACCTAATGGGCTGAAGCGCTTTTTGTTCATCTCATAGGTGGTTGCCTGTCTCTTTGTCCTCCCCATGGGTGGTTGCCCTTTCTCTGTGGATTATCCACCCTCACCCCATATGGATAAATGCCCTTTTTATTTTTCTCTGTTCTCCCTTGTTGTTGTAGTAGATAATGTTTTTGTTGTATTTTTTGTACAGCCTGTTGCCATTTTGCACACTAAAGTTTATTTTTGATACCTATGCTCCTATGTTTTGTGTCTCTCATGGGTGCCCTTCTCATACCCAGTGCTGTGCTCTGTGCTGTGCAAATGCATTGCCCCCTGTGTCTGAGCACTATCTTCAGTGCTGTATTCAGTGCTGTGCAAATGCATTGCTCCCTGTGTTCAGCACTATCCTCAGTGCTATATTCAGTGCTGTGCAAATGCATTGCCCCTGTGTTCAGCATTATCTTCAGTGCTGTATTCAGAGCTGTGCAAATGCATTGCCCCTGTGTTCAGCACTATCTTCAGTGCTGTATTCAGAGCTGTGCAAATGCATTGCCCCTGTGTTTCAGCACTATCTTCAGTGCTGTATTCAGTGCTATGCAAATGCATTGCCCCCTGTGTTCAGCACTATCTTCAGTGCTGTATTCAGTGCTATGCAAATGCATTGCCCCTGTGTTCAGCACTATCTTCAGTGCTATATTCAGTACAGCACAAATGCATTGTCCCCTGTGTTCAGCACTATCCTCAGTGCTATATTCAGTACAGCACAAATGCATTGCCCCTGTGTTCAACACTATCTTCAGTGCTGTATTCAGTGCTGTGCAAATGCATTGCCCCTGTGTTCAGCACTATCCTCAGTGCTATATTCAGTGCTGTGCAAATGCATTGCCCCTGTGTTCAGCACTATCCTCAGTGCTATATTCAGTGCACCACAAATGCATTGCCCCTGTGTTCAGCACTCTCCTCAGTGCTATATTCAGTACAGCACAAGCGCATTGCCCCCTGTGTTCAGCGTTATCCTCAGTGCTACATTCAATGCTGTGCAAATGCATTGCTCCTGTGTTCAGCACTATCCTCTGTGCTATATTCAGTGCTGCGCAATACATTGCCCCCTGGTCAGTGCTGTCTTCAGTGCTATATTCAGTGCTGCACAGATGCATTGCCCCTGTGTTCAGTGCTGCCCTCAGTGCTATATTCAGTGCAGCACAAATGCATTACCCCTTTGTTCAACGCTATCCTCAGTGCTATATTCAGAGCTGCACAAATGCATTGCCCCTGTGTTCAGCGCTGTCATCAGTGCTATATTCAGCACAAATTCATTGCCCATGTGTTCAATGCTATCCTCAGTGCTATATTCAGTGCTGCGTAAATGCATAGCCCATGTTCAGTGCTGTCCTCAGTGCTATATTTAGAGCTGCACAGATGCATTGCCCCCTGTGTTCAGTGTTCTCTCTCTGCTACATTCAGTGATGTGCAAATGCATTGTCCCGTGTTCAGTGCTGTTCTAAGTGCTATATTCAATGCTGCACAAATGCATTGCCCCTGTGCTCAGCGCTATCCTCAGTGCTATATTCAAAGCTGCACAAATGCATTGCCCTGTGTTTAGTGCTATCCTCAGTGCTATATTCAGCTACACTAATGCATTGCCCGTGTTCAGTGCTATCCTCAATGCTATATTCAGTGCTGCACAAATGCATTGCCCCTGTGTTCAGCGCTATCCTCAGTGCTATATTCAACTACACAAATGCATTGCCCGTGTTCAGTGCTATCCTCAGTGCTATATTCAACTACACAAATGCATTGCCCCCTGTGTTCAGTGTTATCCTCAGTGCTATATTCAGTGCTGCACAAATGCATTGCTCCTGTGTTCAGTGCTATCCTCAGTGCTATATTCAGTGCTGCACAAATGCATTGCCCTGTGTTCAGCACTATCCTCAGTGCTATTGTAACCCTAGGTGGCACTATCCCAAGGGCTACTACCCCTGCCTGTTTGACTACGGACAGGTTGAGGGCCTAGGTCCTATGGCGGGTGCCTCCACCCAGAGGTCAGGGTTTGTAGTGGTTAGACTAGCTTGGTCACAGCCCTCTGGGACACTGAGACCCTTTTATTCCCTCTAGTGGCTCACACAGTATACTGGAGTTACAGCCCCAATACCCCACATATACACAGTGTTCACTCATAAGATACCACTTACCCTCGAGACTTATTCTGCAGCACATCTCTGAGAACCCCTGTAAAGTAAGGTTAAACAACATACACAGCAAAACACAATACTGTTTCCATAAATACCAACACCACAGACAGTATATAGTATAACAACAACAAATCTGGTTTATTTAAGGGACAGTAGCTGAGGAGGGGGACATCAGGTTAATTAGTGGCATTAAATCACAGTACTGTGCACACACAGGGTCTGAAAAGTCACACTCTGGGTACCTAGGTTGGGGGGCTAGCCAGGTCTGTTGCCCAGGGTTGGCCGGCAGGTGCAGATGGATAGGGCCCTGTAGAAAAAGATATGCACAACACCCAGTTGTAATCCGGAGCCGGAGGGC
Organism: Neoceratodus forsteri; assembly: GCA_016271365.2. Taxonomy (NCBI): domain Eukaryota; kingdom Metazoa; phylum Chordata; order Ceratodontiformes; family Ceratodontidae; genus Neoceratodus; species Neoceratodus forsteri. The sequence continues at coordinate 107,817,732 of CM057453.1, read as the reverse complement.
TCAGTCCATGAAGCAGTGAAATAACAAGAATTAGATGACACACTTGTGATTGGAAAACAAGCTGCAGGGGAATACCCTGATTTGTACTCACAATACCCAAGCTGAGGATCGGATGGAGAATGTTCTTCTGGATTGCCAGAACAACAGGGCATGAAGACAAGGTCCTGGTGACTGGACCCCACTACAGTTGATAGCAAGCGTGTTTAGTCCAACTAGGCTGGGTTTACTTCCAGCTTCAGCACACAATTCACTATACTGGGGATTTGGAAATAGCAATTCCCCACAAGCACTCGCACATTTATATGTAAAAGGAAAGTACTATACCAGGCAGACTGCTCCATGATCCCAACGCAATTACTGCAAGATACCGGGAGAACACAGCAGCTTCAGTTCCTGACAGACTGGCAGCGATTCAGCAATTTCTCCGGTCTTCTACAGGGTGAGCCTGGTTTCTACTCTTCTGATCTCCTTCTTTCTCCTCACAAGTCAGATTCAGTCTGATCTGGTGCTTGCAACGCTGCAGGCTGAACCTCAGGGGCTCACACGCGGCCTCTAATGGAAACTATACACCGTAGGAAGCACAGAGCTCCTTCTCTCTTCACTGTCACAACTGATCTAATATTTCCAGTCACAGAGCAGGGCATTTCCTTTAGCTCCACCCTATTCTGTTGGCTGATTCAGCTGTCACTCACAATAAGACTCCCTCTGTTGGTAGAAAAGGCACCAAGGTCCAAACTACATTTCCCAGAGTCACTGCCCATACAATACCCTTGTGGCTGGCTCAAATTAAGAGTCCAAGTTCTGATTCATCCACAGGCTCCATTTTAGGCTCCTTAACCCAACTGGCCCAGCACAGCAGTTTAGGTCCAAAATGGAGAGGTAACACACACAGACTCCCAGCTGCAATAAAGGCAGGTTAGACAAACTACAATTTTTCTAATGCTTTAAATGATTACAGGCAAACAGTTACAGCTTTCAGATGGGCTCGATTTGCACCTTCAGCGACCGCAAAATGGAGTGATTACTCACAGCTCGGGAGATTTGAGCATTAAATACACAGTCCCCCATACAAACTAATTAGGTCTGCAAGCAGACAGCTCTTAAAGAGACAGTATGTGAGGCTCAAATAGTACTCACTTGCAACCACATTTAAGCAGCTCAGATGCGAACACCACCCAGACTTGGAGCATTCAGGCAAGCTCCTGGAAGACTTTTAGGAACCCCCATTTGCAGGGGTTGCATCATATTCATAGCTGCACAAATGCATTGCCCCTGTGTTCAGCGCTATCCTCAGTGCTATATTCAGTGCTGCACAAATGCATTACACCGTGTTCAGCGCTGTCCTCAGTGCTATGTTCAGAGCTGCACAAATGCATTGCCCCTGTGTTCAGCGCTGTCCTTAGTATTATATTCAGTGCTGCATAAATGCATTGTTCCTTGTTCAGTGCTGTCCTCAGTGCTATGTTTAGAACTGCGCCGATACATTGTCCCTGTGTTCAGCGCTATCCTCAGTGCTGTGCAAATGTATTGTTCCCCTGTGTTCAGCACTATCCTCAGTGCTATGCAAAGCATGTCCCCTGTGTTCAGTGTTATGCTCAGTGCTATATTCAGTTCTGTGCAAATCCACTACCCCTGTGTTCAGTGCTGTTCTCAGTGCTGTATTCAGTGTTGTACAAATGCTCAGTGGGGAGCTAGAGGGAGGCTAGGGGTAGTCGCCCTCCTGGCTGCCCCAGTGTGGAGTAGTGGTACCCTACCACCATCTTTATTCACTGTTTAGTGCCCATTGTGGAGTCCATGACTGATTGAATGGCCCTCTGGCTCCCAAATGCTCCCAAGCCTGGCTCCACCACTGCAAATGCATTGCCCCTGTGTTCAGCACTGTCCACAGTGCTATATTCAGAACTACACAAATGCATTGCCCGTGTTCATTGCTATCCTCAGTGCTATATTCAGAGCTGCACAAATGCATTGCCCCTGTGTTCAGCACTATCCTGCTATATTCAGAGCTGCACAAATGCATTACCCATGAGTTCAGTGCTATCCTCAGTGCTATATTCAGAGCAGCACAGATGCATTGCCCCTGTGTTCAGCACTATCATCAGTGCTGTATTCAGCACAAATGCATTGCCCTGTGTTCAGTGCTATCCTCAGTGCTATATTCAGTTCTGCAAATGCACTACCCCTGTGTTCAGTGCTGTCCTCAGTGCTACGTTCAGTGCTGCACAAATGCATTTCCCCTCTGTTCAGTGCTATATTCAGTGCTGCACAAATGCATTGTCCTATGTTCAGCACTGTCCTCAGTGCTATATTCAGAGCTGCACAAATGCATTGCCCCTGTGTTCAGCACTATCCTCAGTGCTATATTCAGGGCTGCACTAATGCATTACCCCTGAGTTCAGTGTTATCCTCAGTGCTATGTTCAGAGCAGCACAAAGCATTGCCTCTGAGTTCAGCGCTATCCTCAGTGCTATATTCAGAGCTGCACAAATGCATTGCCTCTGTATTCAGCGCTGTACTCAGTGCTATATTCAGTTCTGTGCAAATGAATTGCCCCCTATGTTAAGTGCTGTCCTCAGTGCTATATTCAGAGCTGCACAGATGCAGTGCCCTGTATTCAATGCTATCCTCAGTGCCATATTCAGAGCTGCACAAATGCATTTGCCCCATGTGTTCAGTGCTATCCTCAGTTCTATATTCAGAGCTGTGCAGATGCATTGCCCCATGTCCAGTGCTCTCAGTGCTATATTCAGAGCTGCACAAATGCATTGCCCTCTGTGTTCAGCATTGTCTTCAGTGCTATATACAGAGCTGCGCAGATGCATTGCCTGTGTTCAGCGCTGTCCTCAGTGCTATATTCAGAGCTCCACAAATGCATTACCCCTAGGTTCCACTATCCTCAGTGCTATATTCCCTGGCACAGTGCAATGCTGTTTATGAGCCTGCCCAAATGTGCACTTTCAGCTCTTGATGAAGTGTTGTTAGCTGTCTTCTTTGAAAATGTATCTGATTGAATCCACCAATGAAAATAGGCAGGTTTCTGCCTAGCACACTACCTAGTAAATAAAACCTAAATAAATTAAAAGTCACCCACATAGAATTTCAAATAAAAACTCTGTTTTGGTTTGTTAATGATATGTGTGAACTCTGTGTTTAATTCATTCTTATCAAGGTGTTCAAGAATAACTGACTTTTGCTCTTGGATGCCTAGCTCCTTTTTCCTGATACAAACTAACCTCCCCTCCCCTTATCATCATGTGCATTTAATTAAAGGGAGACTTACATGTACGGAGCCGCATTTATTTATTCATTTGTTAGCCAGGTAAGAACACACTGAGTGCAGGTTCCTTTCACAGGCGTGACTAGGGCTGTACAGTAAGGTAATACAATTCACAAAAGTAGCACAATGACTTAATACAAATAACATGGCAATGTGCTAATTTTGCTTATTACAGATTTAAGCAATAAACCATGACAGGATGTTGGTGATGCTGGGTTTACCCGCTGGCGTGGTTCGATCACGAGGCTGCAACCCACGCCAGGCGTCAGTCCAGCATCACCAACACCCTGGAGTGGGTTATTGCTATTATACAATGGTGTCCTTTTTTAGGTTTAAAAACAAATAAAAAATGTTTTTTATTGTATTTTCAATTTGTATTTAGTTTATTCTTGCGCAATAAAAATCGTTCTTGGTTGCTGCCACTGCCATGCTTGTAACATTGTTCCATAGAGAAGGAGACAGCTTGTGAAATGCTGTGTGGTGTGGAGCAACGGTATTAAATGACAGTGCTTTGGGTTTTCCGATGAGGTGGAAGTGATGGCAAAGCCAATATTGGAAAGAAGGGTAATCACCGGCGTCTGAGAAAAACAGTTTTAGTCAGTGCTGATTTTGGCTGTCTTCTGTACAGGAACACTGAAGAGGGTCAAGGTCACAGGTTTAGAGCTGGAACGCCATAAATTTGAACTGTGGAGTGGTCAGGGCTGGTATATTGGAATCGTTGTTTTGTCTTTTGTTTTTTTAGTGATATTGAGTATTTGTAAATCGACCTGTGAGGTAAACACGGCCTGGGGTAATGGAAATGGAGCTGATACTGGTAAGGACTTGGAAGGGTACTATAGGCTTTAGAGGGAGTTGTCACTAATGAAAGACTGCTTAAAAATGAAAGAAATGATTCTGTGGTTAGAAAATAGTGGTTGGACACTGTTTATGATTTTTACAGCTTGCACTGTTTTTATAAGGTTGTTTGTGTTTGCCATTTGGATGAAATGCTCGTTTATGCCAGGCAGTCTTGAGGGTTTCAGTTGGTAGGTTTAGTGAGGAAAATAAGATGGCAGCTCGGATAATTTTTCAATTTTGGGGAGTTACTGAGACGCGACTGGTTGGTACCTTTGCATTGGTAATGTTGAATTTCACAATGCTGGAAAGGTGCTAGCAACAATTAAATGCAGGATTCTGTGAGTTTTTTGACCATTGTATAATACGTAATATACCACAGGTATCTACCTTATCCAATAAGAACACAGAAAACTGTCAATTATTATCCCACAATCTACCACAACCACATTTTTAGACATGCCCACAGTAGGTTATCCATATTCCAGAGACACCCACAGTATGTGTGCAGAGTCACTGGTAAACTCTATTCGTAACTCGTTCATACGAATATACTAAATTGCCAGCAGATATAGACCTAACAGTCTATCTGGTCTGCTCATGTGCGCAGCACTTCAGCCATTTGAGACTGCAGCTGCCCCCACTCTCCTCTGTATTTCCTCCTGCATCGTTCACACCCCCGTCCACCCCTCAGTTTGGCCTCTCCCTTGATCCTGTCCCACCTCCTTGAAGCTGCTCACTGACCTCAAAGATACTACTTCTTTGGCAGCACATTCCACCCTGTAACCACTCTTTCCATGAAATAGTGCCCCCTCATGTCCCCTGAATCTTCCTCCTTCCAATTTCAGACTGTGTCCCCTGGTTTCCTTCCCACTTTTAATTTGAACATACTCTCGGTGTTTACTCTGTTCATGCCCTTCAGGTACTTGAAGGTTTCAATCATATCCCCCTCTCCCTTCTGTTCTCCAGAGGTACATGTTGAGCTCTTTCAGTCTCTCCTCATATGGTTTATTTCCCAATCCCAGGATCATTTTCATTGCCCATACTATACCCCCTCTTATGTCCTTTTTCAGTAGGGACACCAGTACTGCATGCAGTACTCAAGTGTGGCCTCACCAGGGGCCTGTACAGGGGCAGGATGACTTCCCTTCTCCTAGAGGTGATTCCCTTGCAATGCACCCCAGCATTCTATTGTCCTTGGCCACTGCCCTCCTGCACTGGGCTGAGTGGTTAATTTCCCTTGTTACTAGCACTCCCAGATTCTTCTCCTCTGTCGATGTGGATAACTGCACTCCCCAACCAGTAACTATTCCCAGGATATTTGGCCTCCAAGTGCATGACTTTACACTTCTTGGCATTGAACCCTAGTTGCCATGTGTTTGACCAGCCTTCCAGTCTTGCTAAATCCTCCTGAAGTACTTTACCGCCTTCCCCATCCACTTCCACACAGAGCTTAGTGTCATCTGCGAGGAGGCTGATCTTGCTTTTATCCCTCTGATATGTCAGCAATGAAATGTTAAGCAGCACTGGTCCCAACACTGAGCCCAGTGGGACCCCACTTGTTACAGCTCTGGGCTCCGATAACTGACCCCCACAACTACCCTCTGCTGCCTATCCTGCAACCAGCTCTTGACCCATCTAACCAGTTTCCTCCCTGCTCCCAGGTTACCCAACTTGCTGGTCAGCCTTCCATGAGGCACAGAGTCAGAGGCCTTGCTGAAGTCCAGGTAAGAGACATGCATCGCATGGCCCTTAACCAGTGCCTGTGTTACCCAGTCAAAAACTCAACCAGGTTTGTCTGGCAGGATCTGCCCAAGACAAACCCATGCTACTGCCGTCCTGGAGAGCAATATCCTCCAGGAATTTCACCAGCCTCTCCTGAGGATAGTCTCCATTAGCTTTCCTACAATGTGGTGAGGCAAACTGGTCTGTAATTCCCTGGTTCATCCCTGGGCCCACTCTTATGGAGGAGCATCACATGAGCCATCCTCCAGTCCCTGGGTACGCACCTGGTATCCAGGAGGTGTTGAATAAATCCACCAGCAGTCCTACCAGGACTTCTGCCAACTGTCTAGGGTGAGCTCCATCCAGCCCAGGCACCTTGTCAACCATCAGGGACTTAAGGCCCTCCATCACTCTACCCACTGGGATCTCCCATCTGTAACTTCCTCCCCTACTCCCACCCGGCCCTTCTGTCTCCTGGTAAATATTGAATAGAAGTACTCATTGAGTACTTCTTCCTGCTCTGCCCCTTTTCTGCCCATCCATCGCCATTCTTGATCCTGACAATCTGATACTTGTTCTTTCTCGTCTCCTGTATATACCTGAAGAAATGCTTTCTTCTTTCTGATCCCTGTGCTAGCCTCAGTTCTCTCGATGCCATGGCTGCCCTTACTATTCTACTCACCTCCTTGGATTTCTTCAAGTATTCCTTCCTGTCCTCCTCGTGGTTGGATCTTTTATATCTCCTAAAGGCAACCCTCTTTTCCTCACCCTCTCCTCAACCTCCCTGTTCATCCAGCTCAGCTGCTTGATCCTGGTTTTCTTACTCTGGCTCTTTACACAAACACTAGTGGCCTCAGCCAGGCCTAGCCTGATGATTGCCCATTTTTGCTTGGCGTCCACGTGTGGGTGGATGTTAGCTATCGCCCCTTCCAGTATATATCCATCCTGTCAAAGTCTGCCCTTTTGAAGTCCAGGACCTTAGTCTTTGTTGTGGCTACCTCCTTTCTTAGACTGAGGGAGAACCACACTGTGCGGTGGTCACTTCCACCAGGGGTCCTCCACTCCAACGTCTTGGACTTGTTGGCCATCCGTCAGCACTAGGTCCAGAATGTTCCCCTCCCTAATTGGCTCTGTTACCTTTTTGTGTCAGGAGGCTGTCCTGGAAGGCCTCCAGGAGGATCTGCTCCTGGCACATGAGGTAACTGTGCCATTCCCTGGCAGGTTAAAGTCCCCAACCGCCACAGTGCTACGTTTGCCACTAAGCCTCCTTAACTGTTCTCCCAGCTCGCTATCAATCTCCTCCTTTTGAGTCAGAGGCCTATATACAACCCCCAATCTAACCTTTCTACCTCTGAGCTATGGAGTTGCACCATACGGCTTCCACCCTGCCTTCCTCCTCCCTTCTCTGTTACACATTATCCCTCCCTAACATAGATGGCCACCCCCTTTCCATTAATCTCTGTCTCTGCGGTATAGCTTGAATCCTGGGATAGCTAGGTCCCAGTCATGGTATTGGGTTGCCCATGTCCACCTCCCCTTCTGCCATCATTGCCTGCAGTTCTGCTGTCATGTTTCCAGACTCCTAGCATCCAATGATACCACCCTCCAATGTGATCCTATCCTCACTGCCCTCTCCTCCCCCATGCCCTCTCCTATTCAGAATTCTGCTCCTGCCTAGCTTTGAAGGAGGCCCAGGAACCCCTCTCTGGTGACTGCTCAAAAAGCAGAAATTAGGGGAGTTCATTCAAGCTAAGTACAATTTAAGCTAGCAAAGGTGGCAAGGGGTGAGCAGTCACCAAGGGTGTATATAAAATTGAAGTTTCACACACACCATCCTATGTATTGTTTTATGTAATTGCTGTGTGCTGTTTTTATGTTGGCTTGCATGCACCTGCAAACAACGTATTGGCGTAGCACTTTCAGAGGTGTGTCAGTGTTGTGGCGAATGCAGGGCATGCTTTAGTAGGTGTGTTCCTCATTCCCCAATTAGCCAGCATGCTGCACTGACACAAGTATTATGTAAAGTGCCACCAACTTGAAAAATATGCTGCTGCACTCAGAGACAAGCTCGTCATGCAGCAGCACAGATGACACGCCTCCCGTGATGTGCCTTTCCTAGTGAAACATTTCAATAAACATGGTGGCAGCTCCTGCCACCGTCACACAATCCCCAAAGAAGGTCAACATCAGGGCGCAATCCCGTGTCGGCATGTCCGCCACCCCCTCTCATATTGTGTGGCACACTGGAGCCCACCCAGTGTGCCTCCGCTCTCACAGAAAGTCGACCACATCAGCATGTTCTCTCCTGCCCCACCCCTATTGTGTGGCAACATCACCCCGAAGTCATGGGGCACACTGGAAGCCCACCCAGTGTACCCTACATTTGTTTTATTTCACCTGTAAAGAAAGAAAACCATCCTGCGCACAGTGTCCATCTTTTTTTGTACCTGAAAAAGAAAATGGTCTTTGTCTGCAGCGCCCCTCCCCAACCCATACCCACCCTCTGCGCCCCACCTCCCACACCCCCACCCCATACTTACCTCCGGAGGTTCATGGCGCTAGCGATCTTTGGTGGAGCAGAAACCTGTCTGGACTCTTCAAAGCCAAACTGCAAAATGAAGAAATGCAGATAAGCTGTATAATGGCATAAATCGGGGATTTCAACTTAGGTAGATATCCCATGCAGTTTTTGAATTTTGCCTCCACATTTTCAACATGTGGTTCTTGTGACCCCACCTCATGAACACATGCACTGTCATCTCGTTATTCAATCCCAAAGGTCATTTCGTGGTCACTGCTGAATCACCTTTTGGGACTGATTGACAAAATGACAGTGCCACTGTTCATGAGATGGGGAATCTAAAAAGCCTATGTTGCAAATTTGGTAGAAACCATTCAAAAATAAGATTGTGTTACGGCGCATGCATTGCGTCGCTTCCACGATCAGAATTTCAACAATTTTAATATTTTCACCCAGATTTTCAAAATTGCCATTTTTTCACACCTCCTTATGAACAGTACAGCTGTCATTTTTCACATTCTGCCCGAAATGTGTTTTCGCACATGTGGTGCACAATGGCACGTCACTGTGGGAAATCAATGTTCGGACAGATTAACAAAATCACAGTGACACTGTTCATGAGCAGAGGTCCCAAATGCCTATGTTGAAAATTTGGTTAAAAATCCCAAAATAATTGCGCTATGGGCGCATTGCAGTTTCCACCATGCGCCGTGACTTCACCAATTTTCATATTTTCACTCCAGATTTTCAACATTGCCATTTTTGTACACCTCCTTATGAACAGTACAGTTGCCATTTTTCACATCTGTCCCTATCCAAAGCATTAGAGCCATAAAGGTCACATCAACTCACTGACCACCTCACTAAATATAACCTTCTATGCAGTCAGCAACATGGCTTCCGTGGTCATACTACCACCATGGCCCTCCTTGAACTTACCTCTCATGTCCACTCCGCCTTGAATCACGGCCACATCTCAGGAGCCATCTTCGTGGACCTCTCAAGGCATTTGATACCGTCAACCATGCCCTCTTACTGAACACTCTTGCCTACAGTGGCCTCTCTCAAGATGCCTTAAACTGGTTCACCAGCTATCTATCTGATAGAACTCAACTAGTTAAGGTAGGCACCGTCCTGTCCCTAGCCTCCCAATCCGCTCCGGCGTCCCACAGGGATCCATTCTTGGCCCTCTCCTATTTTGCCTTTACGTTAACACCCTCCCAGTGGCCTGCCCCAGCAGACTGCTCCTCTATCGGATGATGCTGTCCTGTTTGCTTCTGATCTGGACCCCTCATATTACACCAAACACTCCAACACGCCTCCGTGAAACTGAACACTGGCTCACTACCCAGCACCTAATCATTAACTATAACAAGACAAAGTCATGATTTTCTTCAACCGCAAAACCTTCTTAAGAGCCTCTGCCCCAGTTTCTAACCATAAATCAAACCCCCTCGAACAAGTGGACACCTTTAAATACCTAGGTGTCACAGTAGACCCTGGTGCTCAATTTCTATCAACATCCACCTCCTTCCACTGCCCTTAACTCCTAGGCTAGGCATGTGCTATGGGTACAAGCACTGCCTCACCCCTGAGGTCTGCGTCTTACCATTAACTCCTCTGTACTCTCCCTCCTGGACTATGGCATTCTCATCTACAGTGCAGCTCCCACCTCGGCACTTGACAGACTCTGGCTTGTTCTAAACAAGGTCTGCCGTCTCATCCTTGGATGTGACTCATTCACCCATACCTCGCGATCTCTACAGTACCACAAACTGGCTAAACTTAGACAACAGAATCAAGTACCACACCTGCCTAATGACCAAAAGATTACCTTTGGCCTCACCCCCCGCCCTAAACAAAATTATTTTCCCTGCTGCTCATGTCAGAACCACCCGAAACTCAACCAAACTACTACTATGGGTACCCGCTGCCGGACTTCCCAATACCTAAGAACGCTCAGTTACAAAGCCCTCCTGGACAAATGCGCCCCTAGTCTAATCACCAACAAAACAAGATAGGCCCTTTTAAATCTGCTCTAAGTAATCACCTCCAGATCGCAAACCGATGTGACTGCCCCTGACCTGTTCCCTTCCTGATGACCAAGGCCAGTTTCTGCTGGTCGCCAGACCCATCGTCAAGCAAACTTCCTATTTTGACAAACAGCCTCACTGATTCTTTTGTGGCTGTGCTATAATACTGTATTTCATGTGATCCCTGTCTTCAAGTCACTCTCTGTACCATGCATGTATCCTGCATTATGATGCTATGTAATGTCTGAAAACTGTATCAATGTTATCCCTGTACCTCTATATGTTTGATGTGGAACCTTTGTAAATGAGTCTTTGACTCAAAGGTCTTTCTGAATACCTCAATAAATAAATAAAATGTGTTTCGTACATGTGGTGGTTAAAAATTCCCAAAATAATTGCGTTATGGGCATGTGTTGCATATTTCTATACGCTTCGTGAAAGCTTACCAATTTTCATATTTTCACTCCAGATTTTCAACATTGTCATTTTTACCTCCTCATGAACAGTACAGTTGTCATTTTCATCCTGCCCAAAATGTGTTTTGCACCTGTGGCGCAAATGGCACAGTCAGCTGTGAAATCACCTTTTGGCTAATGAACTGATAGTGCCACTGTTCATGAGGTGGGGTCACAAAAGCCCATTTGAAAATTTGGAGTAAAAATACTAACAAATGCCTGGGGCATTAGGTTTCCAACCGTTCGCCCCACCCTGTAGAGACTGACAGGTGACAGGGATGTGACTTGAGTTATTGAGAGTAATGCTCATGCCATTCCACCCTGACCCCACCCTGCAGCCAGTGACAGGCATCGAGTGTGCCTTGGACTCTTTGGCCCTACAGTTCACCCCATTTTTCTATACTGCACCCATCTCAACGTATTTCCTGATGGAATGGGTGAGTATAGGCCAAGACCCCAAGGCACAACGCAACAGTTGTCAGTGTCTCCAGGGTAGGGTGAGGTGAAATGGCATGAGCAAGCAGGCTGATGACCCAAAGGCACACTCTAATGCCTGTCAGTCTCTGCAGGTGGTGGTGGGGTTGGCATCAGTTCACTACTTCACTGTCTTTCCTACTGTGCATCTGTCTTACCCTGACTACCAATGCCAATGCCAGCAAGACAACATTCGGCATTGACAAATACTTGTTTTTTCGCCTGAGGATTAGATTTTTGTGTTGAAAATCTATAGCCACTAGATGGTGCTGTTATGTACAGCACACTGGTAAAGAGAACATACTTTTGTTTGCTCTTTCTGTGTGTTTTGTTTTATGTATTTTGCTTTTATTTATTTAAAAAAATTTGTGGAGTCCCAGCAGTACGAGTGGTTAGGGCAGGAAGAGCTGTATGGTCGGGATGTGGTGCAGTTTTGCAGAGCCACAAAAGCACTTTCACTTTCAGTAAATTTTTTTTATTTCTTTTGTGATCCAGATTCAGGTGACAGGTGAAGAAAACACCGTTGGAGTCTTTTGTGGCAGTTTGGATTGGGGCTGCACTTCAAGTGATAGTAGAGTCGTCCTTTATCTGACAGTGAGTAGAGTGAAAGGGTACAAATTTCAAATGTGGAGATTATAGCAGCAGAAAATTAAGCGTCAGTCTTGCATGCAGTCAGGGAAACCGGCTCATGTTTCAGGTTTCCCTATGGGAAAATACAGCACCCAGTAATTATCTACATCTTGGGCCCTATTTTCAAAAGTTTAGAGCAGTGCAAACTGGGTTTGCACCTGCTAATCCTGAATGGCACGGCCATCAGGGTGTGGCCATATTCAAAGGCCACCAATGTGCGCCGCACCCTGATAGTGCCGTGGTGCACAATATTGCACTGCGCATATGCAAATGAAGGATCCCCATGCATACACAGTGCAGCACTGCTGAACATTTTCAGAAGCGTAAGCGGCTAAGCGGCACAGTTAGCGTTTTGAAACCCAGCCCTTAGCAGTGCACAGAAGGGGTGAGTGTCCTGCACCCGTCCATGCACCATGAAGTACCCTGGTACCCCGGTAGTCTAGCAGTCCCTCCTCTGCCTCAATCCCTTAGCAACAAATGTAAAGCATACCTGGCAGTCTAGCAGTCCCTCCCTAGCCCCAATCCACTCCCCAGTATTTGTTTGTAAATCCTTGGTGGTCAAGTAGTCCCTCCCTAGACCTGATCCCTGCTCCCTATAGAGTTTGTGCAAAGTCTTGGTGGTCTACACCTCACCTTGGCAGGGTACATCCCACCACTCACATTCTCTCGAGCCACTTGAGAGCTGGGCAACTGGCAGCCCCTATGCTCACTATTCCTAAAGTCGTCAGCAGACTGAGCTTCATGACGCGCATACTGTGATAATAGTGTACAGCACGCGCATCATGAGAGCTCAGTCTGCGGCCGACTGTGGTCATCAGCCGAGGGCTTCTGCCAGTCGCCAGCTCTCAGGGTTGGGTCGGGGGCGGGTGGAGGGATAGTACCTGCCAGGGTGTGAGTCAATAGACCACCAGGACTTACATACCTATATAAGGAGAGGGAGTCGGGCTAGGAGGGACCACCAGGACTTGCATATAAATATTGGGAGGGGATCAGGCTTGGGAGAGACTACTGGACCACCAGGGATGTACAAACAATACCGGGGGAACGGATGGAGATGGGGACCTGGCCTGGCGACTCAGCCCATATGCAGCATGCAGATGAGCCCATAATGGGCATACAAATGGCTCGCTAGCACTGTGCATGTCCAATGGGTTCATCTGCATGTTTGAGCGTAATATTGCCCATAGGGGCTGTGGTGCTAGTTAGTGTGTGCGTGCTTTACCCCATGGGCGGTCTTCGACGAAGCGCCTGGTAGTTCAGCACAGCGCATGGTGACTGCCTGCTGTGCGCATGCTACCATGGCCCAAGATTCAGACAGTTAGCGCGAGTCAGTTCAGATTGCACTACCTGTTTTGAACATTGTGCCACAGCTGGTCAGCCCTATTTCATTACAAGACACCTGCATGCTGGGCTGCCAGACGTTTCTGAAAATGGGGCCCAAGAACACTTACATACAAGTGTTTTGAGTCTCAGTTTAAATAAATTACAGGTACTGAAGTAATGTATTTCCAGGGATAAATTATTCCATACTTTCACAGTTTGGAACTTATATATTTCTGTCCTGCAATACTGATCAGAGGGTTACCATCAGTTTTAGTCCAGAGATCTGAGCTTTAGGCTAGGTCTGAAGTGTATGAAGAAGTTGACAGACTGGCAGGAGCCTTGACATGTAATTTTTGTATAGTATTTAAAACTATCAATGTGTATTTGGTATAAAGGTCTAGTGGAAACCGGCAAGAGGTCATAATGTCACAAGATATTATGCTACAGCAATATACCGCTCTGCCAATACAGCGCAATATATTGCCAGAGGCATAAGTCTTTGTTTTGTTGGGAGCTCCACCTCCGCTACAGAGGATGGGCCCTAAACCCCCCAACTAAAATAACTAACTCGGAGGGGGTTACCAGCTAAAATTACACAAAGTGTGAAAAATAAAAAATCCATGCATCTGGGACCGGGAATCAAAATCCAGTCCAAAACACACTGCCTGCCTCCCTTGCTGCCAGTGGCTCATCCTGTCAAGCCACGGCAGCTGCTTGTCGGCCTCCTGCCCCAGCAGAGGTTTTATCCTCTGCCTGGGAGAGTGAGAGGTGCACTACCGCGCATACACCCTTTTGAGGTTTTGCACCCTCTCGTGCTTCCCTATCGAGCTGTTCCTGTTGCACAGTTTTGTCGTATGACATAAAGATATGACATACTGACCCAGTAGAGTGGAAACCATTGCACGTCATTTAGCAGGCCACAGTGATGTGTACTGTGCCTGGCAGCCTCTGCCAAACAGCATATTAGTTTGTACTGTCCCACTGTACCATGCTGCTCCTCGACTGAGGCAGAGTCTAAAACTTTTGAGCTGCAGTACATTACTGACAGTAGGCTAGACTGGGCCCGTTTTGTCTTGCTTCTTTAGTTAGAATTTTGCATTTTATAGAGGGCTCTAATTTTCTGGTGTATTTGTTAGTTATGGCATTCACATAGTTATCCTAATTCGTAAGTCAGACTAGAGTCTATGAAAATCCCAAGGTATTTAAAGTTAATGATTGTTTCAAAGTGGTTCCGTTTTTTTTACGATTTGTAAAGGTTCACTAGGTTTGCTAATCCTTGTCTTAGAGCTGAACAGTATTGCCTTTATTTTATTTATTGCTTTGGACTAACTAGTTAGAAGGAAAGTATGCTTCTAGCATAGCAAAGTCATATCCCAATTTAGTGTTAATTTCAGTGACATTGTCCAATCAATTATATAACATAGCATCATCTATATATTTAATCATTTTAATTGGTTGCAGATGGTGGAAAAGTTGGTGATGAAGACTGTGAACAATAGAGGTCTAACCTTGTGGTATGCCATGACTGACAGGCTGCATTGACCTGTGGCTATCAAGGTTTACCACCTGCATTCATTTATCTAAGTAGTCATGGAACCACATAGGCATACCAAAGTTGAGTTCCCTGAGTTTATGCAGCAACAAAGAGTGGTCTACAATGTCGAATGCTTTTCTCAAATCCACAAATACTGCTCTGGTTAGAAACCTGGATGCATATTATCACATACTTTGTTTTAGAACTGATCAAAGCTATTGAGGTGCTCTTTTTTTCTTTCTGAAACCATGTTGGCAGTGGGTAAGCAGACCATTGGCAGAGATACATTTGATAATCTGCCTGCTTACTATTTGTTCTGTACTTTTGCCAGACAGCAGCTTCCGAGACCGTCCTGTAATTTTCTAAAGCATGTGCAGAACATACCTTATATAGAGGGACCAGATGGGCTTGTTTCCAAAGATTAGGGACATGGCCCATTGCAAAACAGGTTAAATGTTTGTTATGAATTCTGCTTGTATCTTTCTCCAAATCTGAACAATTGTTCCTAGATTTAATCACCTACTTGTCTCATTGAACTCCACATGACGTTAGTGTCCTGCTGATTTCTCAACTTGTTTTATACTATAAGGTAAAAAATAAGTCAAACACTCTTATTGCTTGAGTTTGCATCAGTTTAAACAATAAAGCCAAATAAACCATGGGCTTTGGTTTCTTAAGGAGTGTCATGTATGCCTGTATTGAATCATATGTTTCTGGCCCATGCCTCTCAACTTTCTAAGGCAAACTGCTCGTTACTTCAATAAACTGCTTGAACTTATTGTTCCCTTCAAGGACCTTGTTGCTCCTTGTACTACAAGGGTTCAGCATCCATCCATAGCTCCCTAACATTTCTAAGCAGTGTATTGTGGTTTTATCTGTGTTGCACCTTGCTTTTAGCTTTGTTTCCTTAAGTTTAGTAATAAACTAATGAACCTGGAGGACAGCAACCTAGGGTCTTGGTTCCCAGAGATTTCCTCTACAGGGGATCTTTCCTTCATGCCAAAGGTCATAAACTTTTGGGCTGTGAGTTCGGCAGATGGTTGATTCATCTATATTTGGATAGTGGCTCTGGCTATTATTGGTATAACTCTTAGGTGATGTCATCACTGATGTAGCAATGGAGAAAAAGAGCACGAGCTACACTCACCAATTCACCAAAATCCTTCTTAAATCAACAACCAAACCAGTACTATTATCTCTTACCAGCTGCCATTAATTATGAGACACAATCGGTGGCAGAATTAGCATCTGAGGAGAAATCAGCAAAACAGGTACTTAGATCCCATTCTGGCAGCATGGCCTTGTGTGTGACTGATGCCTCCCTGAGAAGGCCACAGACATGGAGCAGGAAGAAGAGATGTTCATAACCATGTGTCGTACCTTAGTCCAAGAACTGAAAATTATAAGTGCAAAACTCATAAAGCTGGAAGAGTGTGTTTCCTCACTGAAAAAAAAACCAGAAGTTGAAGGAGTAGCATGGCAAACTGAGCAGGGTTTGAGCTCTGCCTTTGGTACAGGCTCCATACACACAAATTTGGTGCTACTATATTTTTACTGAAGAGACAAGGAGATTGCTGACAAGTTAGAGGATTTGGAATCCCATTCCAGATGGAATAACTTGCAGATTTATAATCTCCTGGAGGACACCAAAACAGGAGGTATGGAAAACGTCTCTCTTCCTTTTTAGAAGAACTGCTGGACAGCCCTACTGAGATGGACTTAGGCACATGTAGAAACCCAAAGGGAAAACAGCAAGCCCAGGTCAGTGGTCCACTGCTTTATAAATGATAAAACTAAGATGCTGCTTCTAAGAGAGATGTAAGACAAAAGGATGTGGTCTTTTGAGACACGAAATACATTTCAACCACGACTTCTCCAGAGGTGATGGACAAAAAGTGCCAAATATTAGGGGTTCTTAAAGCACATTTACTAGCCCAAGCACAGCTCGATATCTTCACAGAGACTGGCCCAAATTTTCAAGAGCCTTGACAATGTCCATGACCTCCTTGCCAATTGGGAGGCGCCACTACCCTACTGACTATCCAAAGCTAGCAGAGGCATAGCACAACTGCAACAGCAAGAAAAGATGACAGCACTACCACACGATGGAATGAAACGTAAATCACAGGGCACCCGAATGAAGCGTGGAGCAGGATTCTTTGATCTTTCAATAAAGACCCAGCACCTCGTTCACACCACAGACCAGCTGAAAATATCACTTGGAGGTGCCATTGGGTAACGGGTAGCAATACCCTACTTCAGAGTTGCACAGAATTTCTTAATGTGGCTTTTGAGACTCAGACTTATCAGGTTTGTCCTGCCTTTCCTCATCCTCCTACCCGAGTGGGAGATATAGAGCTCAACCCAGGCCCTCCAGGCCCCGTGTTCACCCCCCAATTACTAAACATCAATCACCTAAAGGGCTGAAGAGTACCCACATAAATCTCCAAAGTCTGTGCCATCAGATTGCCGACCTCGAAGCATGGGTTACTCAACACCCTGGACATACTAGGCATTTCGGGTCCTGGCTACAGTCTACCATCAAGCAACATGAGATAGCAATACATGGCTGCAACTTCTTCAGGAAGGATCGGATGGGAAAACAGGGCAGAGTTGTTCTCATGTATGTTTGGGCTGGCTTAGATGCCACAGAAATCCCTATCCCAGCCCTGGACACCCAGTGACAGAATCACTGTTTCTCTCCCTGACTCTTGGTTCTGTTAAAAACTAATAGTGGCTAGCTACCTGCCCCTCAAAGAGGTCTCCATCTGCCTCCACCCCTTCATAACCTCCCTTGCCAATCTCCATCACCATGACCTCATACTTTGTGGTGACTTTAATTTAGACTGGCTGAACCTCAACACTGACAAGATACATACCACTCTTGCTTATTGTAATCTGGCTCAACTCATCCTGACTTAACAAGAATTAACACAGAATCGGCAACCACTCCTTACTTAATTGGGTAGTCACCAACTGTGCCCTCAAGATGAAATCAGTGGGTGTTCTCTCAGACAGCATCAGTGATAACTCCTTACTTCTGTATTTAGTGAAAATAACTTCCTAAGCCCCGCCCAAGGTCACCCTGGTTTGGGATATGTCCCAACTCGATCCCAGAGCTTTTCTTGCCTCTATCTCGGATGCCAACTGGGGACTCATAAGCACTCTCCCCAGATATCAACCATTCCCTCAATTTGTTTGTGACCACCTTCACCAATATGGTAGCCCGTGGCGTGGGTGTTGGTGATTGGACACCTACAATAATGGCGACCCAATCCCTGGTGCATGTCATCGGGCTAGGTAGGAGTAGAGTGGCAGATGGAAGTCGGCAAATATAGCGATGGGATGACTATATATGCGTGTGGGGGAAACAAGCATGCACAGCGAGGCGGAGGGGATGTGAGGAGTGTGGTGCCACGATTGGGTTGCCAAGCCCGACCCCATGGTGTGGTGGGTAGGTTGGCGGCATTGGTGGGCATGGTACTGGGTTCAGGTCCAGGCGCTGGTGCATTTTGTTGCATCCAGCCCAAACCTTTTATTTTATGTTTTTCACACACACCCAACATGCACCCTCCTGGAGCTGAGAATCCTTAAGTAGGGGTACGGGGGCGACCCATGTCAGGGCACTCCAAACTGAGCACCTCTGTAACCCCAAAGAATTCTGGAGGCAGATTAACTTTCTTATTAAAGGGAAGTCCTTTGAGGCTCTTAGTTCCCTCTGCCCAAGGCACCATCTTCTCAGACCCCTGACCATCGCTGCTGGATTTAATGAGTTCTTTACTGACCTACATAGATATACTGTGCTCTTTACCAACTCCCCACCCCACCCCACCAGTGGACACTGGTGCTCACCCAGCTTTTCACCTCAAACTCGCCACCCTCAATGAAGTACACCGGCTTCTCGCTAACCTAAAAGCTTATAGCTCCTGGTCACGACACCCTTGCCTGCCCAGTTCATGACCTGTTTAATAGATTCTTCCTTATGGGACTGTCCTTGATCAATGGACAGTAGCTATGGTCATTCCCATTCACAAGGGTGAACTCAATAAAACTGTTGAGAATTTTAGACCTGTTTTTATCCTCTATCCACTGGTGAAAATCCAGGAGCGAATACTCTATAGCCACCTTCAGGATTACCTGGATCTCCACCACCTCTCCTCTCAATCTTCCGGCATGGGTTCAGAAAAACACAGTACCCTCACAGCCTTAATAAAAGTTTCATCTGACTTGTTCCATGCTATGGACCAAGGCCTTGTCACTCAGTGCTATGTCTATTGACTTGACGAAGGCATTTGACCTAGTCAACCACAATCTCCTATTGCCGCAATTATACTCTCTTGGCCTTGATGCTACTGCCTTAACTTAGCTCCAAAATTATCTTATAGCCTGCACACAAAGGAACAAGTGGTCCGGATCTCTCTTGGACCTCAGACCTATAACCCACGGTGTCCCTCAGGGCTCCATCCTGGCCCGACTATTCTCCCTATTTATTAATGAATTACCAAATAACTGTGGCGGCCTCTATGCACCTCTATGCAGATGACGCCATTGTTTACCGTTCTTCATCAGATATCGGGTTACTCAACAGTATGCTTCGCGTTGGACTTCAGAAATCTTGAGGGCTGATTCCTAGAATACCAACTAGTCCTCAACACCAAAAAAAAAAAATTGAGAAAAAGTCATGGCACACCATTCACATAAAAAATAAAAGGCAGCAAAAGTTTGCTTAACCAAGTTTATAAAACAATTATTTTAGGCCACCACAACAGTGTCACAACTCCCTGGAGACTCACAGCAAACCTTCTGACGTTTCAACCAATCCTGGTCTTTAACGAAGACTAAAAACCAAATGCATGCTGTTCTCCAATCCCTCCTCCACACCGCATCCCTACCCTCTCTTGCGATACTCTCCCACAATGGTGATGCCCTTGAATCTGTCTAATCCTTTAAATAGTCTGGGTATCACCTTAGACACTTCACTTTCATTGGACACCCATGTCACCCTCCTAACAAAGCTTGAAACCAAAAGCTGGGCCTACTTTACTGCATCCATCCCTTCTTCTCGTCAGCATCTTGCCATAAGATTGCTGCTGCCATCCTCCTTCCACTCCTTACTTATGGCACCCTGCTACTACTCACAACCAACATAACCATCCTTTCTTGCCTCAAACAGGCTTATCATAGGGTGGGAAGATTTGCATAGGGGTCAATGCATGCCACCACCACTGTGATGTCCTCTCCTCCGTGGGTTGGCTAATGTACAAATCAAAACTCCAGTATGCCACCCTGAGTCTAGTGTAAAAACTGGTCCACTGCTACACCCTCTTGCCTTGGTGAACTTATTCCAGTTCTGGCAACCACTGCTCTCTAAGGTCTGCTTTCTCCCTTCTCATAATGCCCAAACCACGGTTAGCTGTGGCCTGGAGATCATTTGCCTTCTCGTCAGTGTCAGACTGGAACTCCCTACCATCCTCTACTTTATCCTGCTCCTCTCTCACTGAGTTTCAATCCTCTCTATTACTCTACCTTTCTGCCTCTTCACTTTGCTCCTACTTCTGATGACTCTTAATCCCGCTTTCCAAACTTCCTATATGGGTACCCACGCTCATGAACCTCTTATGTATCTGTAAATGTAATATGTAAATGTAATTGTAAATAATGTAGTAGTAATAGTAGTACAAATTTTATTTTATTACTTCTACTATTACAACTGTAGTCTATGAATAATGTAACTGTAACCACTGTACCGCCATGTCATTGTCCATGTACTGCACTTCCCAGGTCACCCCTGTAAAAGGGTCTGTAACATCTCAGTAGGCTCACCTGGTTACCAAATTCAAATAAATAAATAAATAGATGCCCAACACTGTCCATTAAGTACAGATTGTTAATCAGGGCTGCTTAACAATATGCTGTATGTATATTATGCAGTACTGTAATATTCTGATAACTCCTTGAGTGGGAGACTTCTCAGAACATTTTATTTGCTACATTTGCATTTCCTGAGCTTCTTGTTACAGGTTTGGTTGTAATTAAATCATGTATTCATCTGTCATTGAAAATATAGGGGTAAGGAAGAGACGCTCTGAAGCTGTGAGGAGGAACACATACCGCTGAAGGCTAGACCTGCCTAAATGGGCTTTTAATTTTGAACTGGGATGAGAGAGACATGCACCGCATGACCGACTGAGAATAGCGCAATAGGTGCTAGACAGGTGGGGTCGGGAGCAGCATGGAACTTGGGAGACAGACACTGATACAACACCTTGCAATAATGGGTGGTAGTGGTGAGGATGACAAGACAAAGGTTAGTAAATCCACCAACAGTGTGGCTAGCAAGCCAAGTGGAGAAGGATGCATAAGGGACACTGTCAGAATTTATCAGCAGAGGCTAGGGCATGGCATAAGTGATCCTTACTTTGAGGTAGTATGCTGGGAGGGAGAGGAGAGATCTTAGCCTCAAGGCCCCATATGCCCACGCCCACACCAGAAGAAATTAATGGACAGTAACTCGAGCTGCCAAGGCAACTCAGCTACCATATTTGCCCTCATGTCATGTCTCCACATACAGGCTAAGTAACAAATTTCATCTTGTGTATCTGGCAACAAACTCAGATAAGCAGGTGTCCTAATGGATGGTTTTCTGCTGCTCCCTGTCTCCTGATCAAGGGGTGTGTATAGTGCATAGTTCATGTTGATAATTTACGCCATTGAACCCCATAATCTTCTTTTTATCTTAATCCACGGACGGTTGCACATAAATAGACCACAGACGAGGCTGGACTGCACCACACATGATAACATTGAAACATAGAAGTTGACGGCAGAGGGAGACCACTAGGTCTATCTAGTCTGCCCATTTGGTTTGGACCTATTTTGACACTCTAGTTGCCCTTTGTGGTCAGGGCTTCTTTGTGTCTATCCCATGCATTCTTGAATAACTGGGAACAGGAGAAGATATATGCCAAATGCTTGCAAACCCTGTACTGATTCTGGCATGAGGACTCTCTTGGAAATGGCCACTGGAAGTCTATTAACTATATTGGTATTCTGATGGGGTAGCATAGAGATTTATGGTACTTGAAACAAACAGGTGGTGGTGAATAGGGGAACTGGCTACAGATGAGTGAGGAGGCGAGCAAGTTCTTCCTGTCCTCAAGAAGGCACAATTAGGTTAACTCAAAAGTATGCAGTATAGTGCACGCCTATCATCTGTAGAAATACATACAGAAGTGCCTTGAAGTTGCTTTGTTAAAGTTCTATTGTTTGTTATGTTAAATAAAAGTTCATATGTCTGTCAAATGGCTCTACGGTTCAAAACCTTAGTGATAATTCTTGTTAGCACAAGATGTTCTTTAGGAGCTATCTAGTTAGCAAGCATGATGGGACATCATGAGTTAAATGTAGTCAGGTAGTAGGGTGCTACAGGAGTTACAGAAACGAAGGGCATCACTGGCCCTGTTACAGGAAACCCACCTGATGCAGGCAGAATGTAAGAAATTACGGAGGGATGGATGAGTGAGTGCAAGTCTTCATCCTTCCAACAACATGACTGGGGTGGCTATCCTGACAAGCAGAAGGCTTCCCTACAAATTGACAGAAAAAGGAGGATGACAATGGTCAATATATTTACACAGAGGGCTTATACCAGCAACACCCCTTTGCCTTACTAAACATCTATGCCCCTTGCTCAGATCAGGAGCCGGTTTTTTATTGAAATGTCCTGTTGAAGTTCCCCAGACTCTGGGAAATGATATATTCTGGGGTGATTTCAGCATGGTTCATGATAGCCAATTGGACAGGAAGGCTAGGGAGGGAAGACACAGGAGGCAGAGAGAAGTGGATAGTCCTCAGGAAACTTCTTAAAGAAATGGGCTGGAGGATACCTGGCGATTACAGTACTCCAGGGTACAGGCTTTACTTATTTTTCTACACGTCAACACTCTTACTCAAGAATTGATAAGGGTTTCTCTCCACAGAATGGCTATGCACCATACAGGAAGCTGCCATAGTGGGTAATACATTAGCTGACCATGCCCCAGCCTTAGCAGGACTCACTATAGGCCCTCTTGCAAAAATTTCATGTGGCATTTTACCAACTCCTTCTTAACAACTCAGAATTTGTGACGCTGCTAAAAGAAAAGATTGGAGAACACTTACTTCACAATAGGGAAAGTGACATCTCTTTGAGGGACCGTTGAGATTAACTTAAAGCATCCCTACTGGGAGACATATTACAGTATGCTTCTAGAAGGGAAAAGAAGATATTGCAAAGCAAATTGTTTGGAACAGGAATTATTTGACATACAGGTGTAAGCCCCACTCCAGGGAAGGCTTACTATACTGACCCTCTCCACTCATTTTTCTATATTTGGGGCTGGGAGGCCACACTTGCCACTAGGTGGAGTTAGCAGGGCACTCCAGAGTATTTGGCTGGGGTTTGTAGCCACACGAGGGAGCCAACAGAAGAGAGACACGTTGTTACAGTGGGTCGGGCTCCAGCCCCAGCCTGGGATCTGGACTTGTGCGATTCGCGGCCCAGTCCACTCAGGAACTGGGAGGTGGCAGGTTTTGTGGCCATTGGAACTGGGTCTTTGTTTCATGGGAGCCATGGCCTGGGAGGATTTTGAAGGCTCACCTTGTGCTCCATGGTACCGGGCAGGCAGGGACCTGGTTCCTGTACTGCGAGGCCTGGAGGTGATGGTGGGGATGCTAGAGTGGTGGCAGCCTCTGGCATGTGGCATGGAGGTGGTGGAAGCCCTCCTGACCCTTTACCCATGTGGCATGCCATTCACCTTGTATGGAGACAGCCTGCAGGGAGAGTAGGTGGGCCAGGTAGTCCCTGGATCAGCCCATGTTGAGTCTGCTCCAGGGAATGCCGGGGGTGTCTGTGCCCCATGCCTATGTTGCAGGAGGGAGAGTATGAAAAGAAGTTGCAGCCTGTGGGTCCACCATGTTGTGAATGGGTCTGAGCAGTGCGGGAGTTCGAGCTGTTGACTTGGTAGGCCGCAGTGTGTGTTTAAGGGAATCTATGGCCTACATGGTTGCTGCTGCCCAAATCTGTGAGCCCCTCGGCTCTGCGTGAAGTCCAGCTCAGAGGCCAGTTCAGCCTCAGTGATGCACAGTGGGGTTTTCCACTGTATTGAGCCCGTCAGTTTGTGCCCCAGCTCCTGGGAGCTGATATTAATTCTAAATAACAGGAACAGCACAAGCACCCATTGACCGGACAAAACAACACATGGACACTGTGTAAGTGTCAGTCCATTTTAATCAAAAATAGTGGCATAGAACAAAACAGTAGGCTAGAGAAAACAGCTGTGGTCATGTGAAATAAACTTACGGTTCACCCAGCTAACTGTGATCTTCCTCAGAGGAATTGAAGAGTCCTAGTCATGTGCTTATATACATTGACCATGTGCTTAATAGAATAATTAATTAATTGTACAATCACCCACCACTAGTTATAATCACCCTAGTGGGAACACTTTTTAACACATTATGTGTTTAAAAATACATGAAATCAATTACATCTTGGGAGATGATATAAAATAGAACTGTATATTATATTTAAATATTGATCTATTCAGATAAATGGCACTAAATTAAAATAGGCTTATAGCCACTGAAAACTGTCTTATAATGTGCCACTATTATTTTAGTGCAAATATGTGCATACCAACCCCAGGCACTAATGCTTAGAACACATCAATTACTAAGCTATTTGGAGAACACCACATACCAACTGCTGAAATATAATGTATATACAATTAAGAACACGTGGACAAAACACACTGTAAAAGTTGGTCCTTTACCAGAAATAAATACTTATTACCAGAAATAAATACTTATTGAATAACTGGAATTTATAATCAGTCCGTCTCTATTGCATGCTATTATGGAGCCAAATATGAAGAGTGGTAAAGGGAGGAAAGTAGAAAGAAACAGAGCAATGAGTATTTTCTGGCTACAGGACCAGCATATTGTTCAGCACCTGAGTATTTTACTCAGCACCTACATTTTTTCAAAAAGGCTGATAGATCTCTGCTGTCATTAAGGCACTGTTATTTCCTGGCTCTAATTAAAAATCCAAAAACTCTTCCTTTGACCGATGAGTTTTTGAATGCCCCTACTCTTATTCCAGTCTTTACTAATTCAGGTCCCACAAATGTGAAACTATGTTTGATTTGGGGTTAGATCTAATATGCTTGGCTATAGCATAACTCTCATCAACTCTTTGAATGGCCCTGACATAGATACATAGACAGTGTCAGCAGATAAGGCCTATGGCTGCCCATTTGAGTTTATAAGTTCAGTTTATGTTTTCCTAGAAGTCTGTTGTCCCTTACCCCTGACCTCCAGAATTCCTTTGTCTATCCATGCATTCTTAAATCCCGTGATTGTTTCAGCCCCCACCACTTCCTCTGGCAGGGTGTTCTGCTTGTCCACCACTCAATCTGTGAAGAAATTCTTCCTCACATTTCCTCTGAATCGTTCTCCCTCCAACTTCATCCCATGCCCTCTAGTCCTGGAACATCTTTTGCTTAAAAATAGTGTATTCCTGCACCCTGTTCCTCCCTGTAAGATACTTGTATGTCTCTATCATGTCCCTCTCTCCTCCTCTCCTCCAGGGAGTACATATTCAGTTTCTTCAACCTGTCCTCATAGGACTTGTGATGCAATCCATACCCATCTTTTTGCCCTCCTCTGAACCTTCTCTACCCTGTCTATGTCCTTACATAGGTAAGGTCTCCAGAACTGTACACTGTACTCCAGGTGGGGCCTCACTAGTGTCTTGTATAGTGGAATTATGACCTCCCTTTTCCTGCTGGTGATGCCTCCTGCTCATGCATCCCAGCATCCTATTTGTTTTACCTGCTGCCTTGTCACACTGTTTCCCTACCTTGAGGTCATCAGAGATGATAACCCCAAGATCCCTTTCCTGCTTGGTGCATGCTATATCCTCACCCCAACTGATATATTGTGCCAGGGTTTTTGTGCCCCATATGCATTATCTTGCACTTCTTTGCATTGAATTTCAACTGCCAAACCCCTGACCATTCTTCAAGTTTCCACAGGTCCCTTCTCATTCTGTCTACATGTTCCCTATCCTTGTTTTAAACAATCTAGTGGTTTGGTTTCATTGGGGACTGGGGTTCCACCTGGAGGGATACCAGCCTGTACTGGCAGGATGGTCTGCATCTGTCCAGGAAGTGAGGAAATAGTCTTCTGGGCAATCGGTTTAAATGCTTCATTGGCAAGTTTTAAACTAGTGAAGGGGAGGCACTGATAAGCAGCAGGGAGTTCCCAGCCTCCCAAACAAAACAGGATACTAAATGAGGTAAAGACCAAGGTAGAAAGGTCAGTAGGGAGCAGGACTGGGGTAAATGGAGAAAGCAAAGTCAATGAGGACAGGGGTGTTGCTACAAGAGGTAAAACCATCAAAAATGGAGAGCAATGAGTACCAACGCCCATAGTCTGGGTGACAAGCTTCTGAATTAGTGGCCTTGATGGAGGAGGAACATCTGATATTGTGGCAGTCACAGAAACATGGTACACACAGAACCATGACTGGGACATAAACATACCAGGATACACTATCTACAGGAGGGACAGGGAGGTAAAAGAGGAGGAGGAGTAGCTCTCTACATAAAGGAAGGAATCAAAGCAACAGAACAAAAGGGTAAACAGGGAGGAGAGGAAGCACTGTGGGTCAATTTGGAGACAGGCAATGGCACCACAATCTGCACAGGGTTGTATACAGACCCCATCTCAGGGGAGGACATGGACAAGAAATGATAGAAAGTACCCTTAGAATCACAGAAAAAGGAGATATTGCTGATGGGGATCTGAATATGCCAGATGTTAACTGAAGCGCATTTGCAGCAACCACTTCAGAGAGTGGGGTCATTTAGATGCACTACAGGGGCATGTCTTAGACAACTAGTATCGGAACCCACTCAAGAGGGAGCATTCTTAGACCTAGTACTCTCAAATGGAGATGGTGAGAGACCACAGATTTAGAAGTGGGTAGCCATCTGGGAACTAGTGACCATCGAGCAGTATAGTTCACATATAAACACAGCAGTAGAGATTCAAGCCACAAAGGCAAAGGTACTGGACTTCAGGAGGGCCGACTTTGTCAAAATGGGTGAGTGCCTAAGGAATGCACTAGCAAATGGGCAGGAAGAACAATGGGGAATAATCAAAACTGCCATCACAGAGGCAACAAGCCTTTGTGTGAAGCAAATAAACAAAACAAAACAAAACAAAACAATGTAAGAAACCACTATGCTTCTCAAAGGAGGTGGCAGGGAAGGTTAAGGAAAACGAGAGCATTCAGGAAGTACAAGGAATCACAGAAGGAGCAGGACAGAGAATTGTATCAGTTAAAGCAAAAGTAAGCAGGAAAGGCAGTCAGAACAGCAAAGGCCCAAACCGAGGAAAAGATAGCCAACTCAGTTAAGAAGGGGATAAAATCTTTATAGGTACATCGGAGGGCGAATGAAGACCAAGGGAGGGATAATGAGGCTTAATAAAGGGAGGGTGGGCAGAGGGTGACTGCAAAGAGCAGAGATATTAAACAAATATTTTGCTCAGTATTCACAAATGAAGAGGGGGATGCCTAAACCAAACAATAGAAACACGCTGGATACGCTTGGTTGATACCAGCCTTTTCACAGAAGAAAGGGTTCTGAAGGAACTCTTAAAACTGAAGGTGGGCAAAAGCAATGTGGCCTGATGGGATTCATCCCAGAATTCTAAAAGAACTAAGAGTAAAACTAGTGACACCATTGACTACCCTCTTTGATAAATCATGGAAGGATGGGGTGGTACCTGAGGACTGGAGGAGGGCAGATGTTATTCCACTTCACAAAAGTGGAGCAGGGCAGAAGCAGGAAACTAC
This sequence comes from Neoceratodus forsteri, assembly GCA_016271365.2. Lineage (NCBI taxonomy): Eukaryota > Metazoa > Chordata > Ceratodontiformes > Ceratodontidae > Neoceratodus > Neoceratodus forsteri. The sequence goes on along the minus strand of CM057453.1, from coordinate 107,790,022 downwards.
AGACCTATTAATTTAACCTCAGTGATTGGGAAAATGAGGAATCACTTCTGAAGGAAATAATTGTTGAGTACCTAGAGGCCAGAGGAGCACAAGACCCAAGGCAGCATGGATTCACAGCGGAAGGTCATGTCAGACAATCTAATAGATTTCTTTGACTGGGTGACCAAAGTAGTAGATCAGGGAGGGCTGTGGACATGGCCTACCTTGACTTTAGCAGGCATTTGACACAATCCCACACAAAAGATTAATATAGTTGGCCAGCCTGGGAGTGGGTCCCAAGATGGTAGCCTGGGTAAAGAATTGGCTGGAGAACAGGACACAGAGGGTAATAGTAAATGGAGTCCACTCTGAAGAAAGGAGGTTACTAGTTGGGTACCGCAGGGTTCAGTACTAGGACCGGTCCTCTTTAATGTCTTTATAAGCAACATTGCAGAGGGACTGGAAGGAAAAGTATGTCTCTTTGCAGATGACACAAAGATCTGCAACAGAGTTGATACACAAGGTGGGGTGGAAAGGATGAGAAGGGCCTTGGCAAGGTTGGAGGAATGGTCAAATGTATGGCAGCTTAAATTCAATGCTAAGAAGTGCAAAGTAATGCACCTGGGAAACAAAACCTAGGGGAAGAGTACACAATGGGGTGAGATACTAACAACAACAAAAATGGAAAGGGACCTGGGGGTAGTCATATCAAATGACCTAAAGGTGAGCAAGCAATGTGAGAGGGCAGTAAGGAGGGTTGAGGCATACTGGGATGCATAGGAGAGGCATCACCAGTAGAAAACAGGAAGTTGTTATCCTCTGTACAGATGGCTGGTGAGACCCCATCTGGAGTACTGCATGCAGTTCTGGAGACCAATCTCTGCAAAGACATAGACAGGATGGAGGCAGTCCAGAGGAGGGCAACTAAAATGGTGCAGGGTCTGCTCCAGAAGACATATCAAGAGAGGGTTAAGGAGCTTAATATGTATTGCCTTGAAGAGAGGAGCGAGAGGGGACATGATAGAAACTTTCAAGTACCTCAAGGCAATCAACAATGTCCAAGAGGGTAGCGTCTTTCAGAAAAGAGGTGCAAGAACAAGGGGCACAATTTGAAGCTAGAGGGGGACGGCTCAAAGGTAATGTGAGGAAGTATTTTTCACGGAGATGGTTGTAGATGCATGGAACAGCCTTCCTGAGAGGTTGTGGAGTCAAAAACAGTGGTGGAATTCAAGAATGCTTGGGACAGGCATAAGGCAATTCTAGGGGTGGAGGTAGGAAGAAGTAGACTGTTAGTTAGCTAGGATCTGCAGCTTATCCATTAGGTAGGAAATAGGCAGACTGGGTAAGCTGAGCGGTCCTTATCTGCCATCAAATTCTATGTTTCTATGGTTCTCCCACATAGTAGGCTCCACAATCACATTGAACCACGTGCACTACATCACTACTGTCACATGTTATCAGGCTTTAAATTTCAATCTCTCGTCCTGTGACAGGGCGGGTAAAGTGCCAGCATGTATGTATAAACTTGCAATAGGCACACCTGCCACATCGATGTGTGCCAATAAGGGGGGCGGACACTGACTGTTTCAAAGGTTCAAGTGCTGGTATGATATTTTAATTATCATGTCCTTATCCCAGCATCCGCCTGTGCCAGTGTCGCCAGACGCCGGACCATGTGGTGGACAGTGCACTGTGGGGGTCCTCTGCATATGGCCGAGCCGAGGGGCACTGCCGCCGATGGCCCAGCTGCAATGGCACCAACCATGTGGTACATTGATGCCACAATGGTACTGGTTATGTGGTCCAATGCTGCAGTCATGGCTTCCTGCATCTGGGCGAGCCTGTCCATCAGCCACGTATTGCACCGTCCGCTGCTTGGCCATCTGGCACACCGCTGCCACAGTGCGTGCACCTCACTAGCAAGCAATGCTTGGTTCTCCATGGAGGCCCGCAGTAACCAGGGTGCTTCAGCAGCCTCTCAGCCTCCTGGTCCTCCTGGTCTGGCTGCTGGGCTGGGGAAGGGTCTCGACGCGCTGCTGCATAGCCTCCCACTCAAGTGGGTGCTGCACAGTGGGCTGTACAGTGGCCACAGTGTTGCCTGGCGAACGGCGGTGGGCACTGTGGCACATTGCCCATCACCTGCATCCTGCTGCTGCCACCTGACTCTGTGCTGGGCAGGGTCCCGTGCTCTGCCGCACCCACAGCACCACCACTACCCACACCGGACACAGCTGCGGGGCGCAACACACAGCTGCACCGGGGGGCTGGGGGCAGCTGTGGGGCTGCGCACAGCGCTGGGACCTGCTGGTGCCTGTGTGGCAGGGGGTGTGTCGGGCACCACAGCCCCTATGCTGTCCAGTACCAGTATGAGGTCATCATCAGTGTTGGATGCCACGCCGAGTTGGGTCTCTGCATAGCACCTCCAGGCTGTCATTGTGCAGGAACCCAGCCAGGAGGTCATCCAACCCCAAGTCAGGTACAGCCACATGCCCGACACTGCCGAGACATGGCCAGTCCTGGCTCTGGATGCCTGTTGAGGTCGAGGGTCGGGCATCCAGAGTCCCGCCACCTCCGCCCAGTCCCCTGCATGGAGGCGTGCTGGTCCTGCAAAACAAGAACAGTGTGTTGGTGGAGCAGCAAACCCCATGGTCACCCCACAACCCCCACACTCTATCCCCCCAGCACCACCTGACCCCACCCCCATCCAACTACACCCATGCCACTGTTGCCACCACCACCGTGCTGCACTGTGTGTCTGCATCCACACATGCACGGGCAGTGGACATAGCCTCAGACACACTACATGACATGCCCAGACAGGCACACCTGCTGGCTGGACATACTCACCATGCAGTGTGGGGTTGCCACCTGTCTGGAACCCACCACCAGGCACGCCCTCCACTGCCATGCGGCTGATGGTGGATGCCACAAGCTCCTCCATGGCAGTCAGCTGTGGCACAGTTGATGGCCTACCACCAGTCACCCTGTGGGATGCCCAGATGGCCACAATCTTGTCCTTGATACGCCTCCTGTCTGTGCCAACCTTCTTCTTGCTCTCCTGGGTGGTGTGGTGGTGACACCCGTGGGTATTCACGTGCTGGGCCACCTTCCCCAGGCCGCCACATGCTCCTGTGGCATGCCCGTTGCACTGCTGAGTAGGCCCTCCCAATCCATATAGACTTCAAAGAGGGCAGTGGTCTCAGCAGCAGTAAAGTTGGGCCTGCACTTGCAAGCAGGCTCCTGGCTCTCCACTCCTTCACCTCCCGACATTCTTCCACCCACCTGTGGACATGAAAAGCAGTGAGAGCTGAGTGCCAGCATGCAGCACCCAGTAGCAGTGTGTGATGAGGCCTTAGACCCCCATGTTGCCAGTCACGTACCTGAGCGGGTTGCAATACAGGTCTTTGGCCTGTGCTGTTCCACGGCACTTTTCAGGTGCAAGGCATGCAAATTCATCTGTGTGCATTTGTAATGATATGCTAATGCACCCCACTGCACCATGCATTGGCTCATGAGGTGATTTGCATGTGGCGTTCGAATGTCGGCGTGATTGTGCCATGCGCAATAGAGTTGTGCCAGAGCAAGTCTGTGACACAATACCTGCACATGCATGGTGCCCGTGCCTGCAGTACACATGTGCATGTCATTGGCCACACTGCTATCACGTGCCTGAATAGCTGCGTGATGCTATGGCACAGCGCATGCTGCACCAGTATGCCATGATGCATGTGTGCACCACTCTATCATGCACCTGCACACGTGCGCATGGTGGGTGCTGGCCTCTGACCCATAGGTCCTGGCTTGACCCTGTAACCCCACTAGACCCCAGCATACTGCACATGCCCAGGACTGCGCTATTGCCCTGCACTGCACAGTGACCGCGCCGCCACCTGCTGTGCAATTGCAGCCCTGTGTACCCTATCACACATCCTTCACATGTGGTGAGCATGTGCACTGATACACAGCCATGTTCCTGTGTAACCCAGTGGTTCAGCATGACGAGAGGCAAAGCACGAGGGCAGCCAACTGGTCTGAGGCTGAGCTGATCAACCTGGTGGCTGTAGTTCAGCCATGTGAAGGCTGCTGTATGGCCAGATGCCACTGTAGAAGGCCAGGGTGGAGGTGTGGCACTGTATGGCGGAGGCCCTGGAATGGCAGACTGGCATTGGGTGCTCAGCAGAGCAGTGTAGGCACCGCTATGGGGACCTGCAGAGGGGCACCGGACCACCTGCAGCATCTGCAGGCATGCGTTCTGCATGGTTCAGTGCCACAGCCAGGAAGGTGTGCTCATGTTGCTGTTATGGTCAGGCGTCATACTGTCGTGTTGGCAGGGCTGCGTGGCATGGCCGCAGAGGTACATCGTCAGCCTGGGGTACTGCACATCGGGCATGGCTGCTGCACTGGTGGCTGCAGTGCTGGTGTGTGGCCTCACGGACAGACAGGGACACCCCCAGTGCATGGAGGGCTCTGTGGTGGTGGGGGCCCTCATGCATGTTCAGGAACTGATGTCCACCTCTTCTTTCCCTCCACAGGGACGGAAGACCATAGATGGGCCAGGGTGGCAGCAGAGGTGGCTAGGGTGACACAGCCAGGTGGGCAGCAGGTGGCTCCAGCAGCACAGTGTGGGGCAGGTATGCATTTCCACATTCCTTCTTAGTGTCACAGTGGGGTAGTGGTTGGGATTGGGCAAAGCCATGGCTGCCTCTACCATGTGCCGTGACAGCTGTGTGTGTGTGTGTGTGTTTGTCACACGGTCCATCGTCGGTGTCACTACATGCCATCCCTTGGCCACCATGTACCAGCTGTTGGTGGAGTGGGCATGCACACGGATGCTACCAGTTGTGTTGCGTGCTGCTGTAGCTGTGTGCCATGTGCCTGTTACGGTGCGGTCCTGTGGCCACTGCACAGCTGCATCCACCTCTCTGCACCACCATGGTGTGCCGTGTTGTTGGCTGGCATTGTCCCTCTCACGGGTGTCCATTCTAGGCTCTCCAGGGGTGTGTGGTACTGCCATCCATTGCACATGGCACGCTGTGGGTGGAATATGTCACTGGGCCATTGCACTGATTGCCTGTCTTGTCCCATGCCATAGGTGTCAGACAGCCCTGCTCAACATGCTCGGCAGACACACACCAGGCTCCTGTGACAGATACTGGTGGCTGTGGTCTCCCTACAGAGGATGTGAGTGGCAGACCGGAGGAGGCAGAGACATGGCATGGTGGCAGGCCATGGCCGCCATTGAGGGGCCCTGTTCCTATCCCTCCTTTCCCTTGCTGGTCCTCTTGTCCCACAGTCCCCCTTCCCATTGTACAGCCCCTGTTACCTGTCCCCACCCTTTATTTACCCTCCCGTTACCTTGATTTGTTGTTGTGGCTTTAAACTTTATAAAGTGTTTTACAGCTACATGCCTGTCTCCATGTCTGCTTTGCAGGTGGTATGTGGAGCCATGCTGCAGTGGTCAGTGGTGTCTGTGCAAGGGGTGGCTGTGTGGTGTTCCTGTGGTTCCACGGCTGTGTACAGTGATGTGCCACGTTGTGGTGGGGGCCATCTCCGGTTTGGTGGGCGTGCTGTGTGCCTACAGGGTCACTGTGGGGTGTGGTCAGGGATGGGCAGCAGGTGTTTACAGGAGGGGTGGCACACAGTCAGGATCCTCCTGCTATACATGTCTGCACACTGGGGTGGGGCATCTGCAGCCTCTGTTGGGTGACCAGTCCTGTGGGTCTGGCCCTGACTGGCCCTGGCTCAGTTCCTGCCTGGCATGTGGCTGCCTGTATGCATGTTGGGCATGGGTGTGTGTGGCACTGGAGACATGGGGGTGGACACTCATTGCAGTGTGGTGGTGGCCACAGCCGGCTGGCTGGTAGGCTGGGGGCACCATTGGTGGACCTGCATTGCCATTGTGCCCTCTGGTCCCCAGCTGGTTATGCTGCTATTGTGGTCTGGGGTATGGTCTATGGGCATGCACTTGTACACCGTGGCCTGGCTCTGGTCGCTATGGTGCACAGAACTCCTGTTGGTGGCTCTGCCCCATTGTGTGTTGGACATTCATCCCTCCTGCTCTGTGCCTATGTGTGCACCTGTATGCCCTTCTAGTGGGGTCCTGTGCCCATTGTCACTGGGCTTTCTGGATTTGTCCCTGGGCTTCTTGTCTGTGCTCCGTGCTTCCATGGTTGTGCTAGCACATCTCTGGTTGCACCCTGGGTACATCTCTGGTTGTGCCATAAGCACAACTGTGCCATATTCAGCTTGACTTCTGCTCAGCGCAGTTTGGCTGGCGCTGTTTCTGAATATGTCACCCGGTTTGCTGTGGCACACCTGACCTTGCCGCATTGGGCTTGTACTGGTCTTTAGCGATTTCTGAATATCCCGCCCATTATATATGTAATTTATGTTTCTGCAGTTGGTATGTGGTGTTCTCCAAACAGCATAGTAATTGGATGTTCTAAGCATTAGTGCCTGGGGTTGGTATGCACATATTTGCACTATAGCCATAGTGGCACATTATAAGCAGTTTTCAGTAGGACATAAGCATATTTAAATTTAGTGCATAACTGTATAGATCAATATTTAAATATAATATATGGTTCTATTTTATTCCATCTCCCAAGATGTGATTGATTTCATGTGTTTTTAAACACATAATGTGTGTTAAATGTGTTCCCATTAGGATGATTATAACTAGTGGTGGGTGATTGTACAATTAATTAAATTATTCTATTAAGCACATGGTCAATGTATATAAGCACATGACTTGGATTCTTCAATTTACTTGAGGAAGCCCAGCAGTTAGCTGGGTGAAACGTGAGTTTATTCTGCACGTCACAGCTGTTTTTCTCTAGCCACTGTTTTTGTTATATGTCACAATTTTTATTTAAAATGAATTGACACTTACACAGTGTCCTGTATTGATTTTTGTCCGGTCGATGGTGTGCTGTTCCTGTTATTGTGTCTTTACACTACAGCACCATCGTTTATCTTCCCGGTGCTTCTCTGCTTTTTGCTGTTTGTTAATTCTAAATGATTTCATTTTATTGTCCCTTTATTTGAGTGTGGCTTCCCAATTTATGAATTTTGCTGCCTGCTTTTAACCTGGTTTTCTCCTAGTGGAGTCTTCTTGTGCAAGTTCTTCCTCGGTGCTACTGTGCTGGCTCCAGCAACTTTCTCCAGTACTAAAGATAAAGAACCTGTCCAGCATCTAAAAGGTATGTGCCATCTTGTGATTTTACTCTGGATGGACTGCTGTGGCTTGGCGCCTCTCCTTGTTCTCGTTACCCAGGCCCCTAGACACAGGTAGGAGGGTAACACACAGGCTGTACACAAAATTACCATGGAAGAAACACTGCTGTGCAAAATTCAGGATTGTAAATGGAAATTACAAAGTTAACTAGAACATCACATGAGGACAACTCAATTTGCCAGGCAGCATTGTTATGGGAATAGGGCAGGACAGTTATCAGCATGGCAAATCAGAAAACTGCAAGCTAATCAGGCAGTACTTATAATACCCAGGAGAGAGGGGCTGCAGCATGGTCACACACCCAGGATAAAGGCAGCAGTTTTTGCAGATTATTACCATTCCCTGTAAACCAAGAAAGGCAGATGCATCATGAGGAATTTATACAGGCTTGCTTCACAAGTTTAGGTAACCCAAACTATCACAGCAGGATATGGAGAGCCTTTGGGGTGGGGAGAGAACAATTCTACTGCAGAACTAGAAGCTGTATTTTTTTTTTTTTTTTTTTCAGTGTTTTGTTGACGGGTAAGTGCACTAGACAAATCCTGCCTATTTTCAGGGCACCACCGGGAGAGGGACACAGATGAATGCCAACTGACCTTGAACCCGATGGAACTGTTGGTGGTATTTTTAGTGAATGAGGGAAATTTGGCCAGGACACCAGGGAAATTCCCTTACTCTTTCGATGAAAGTGCCATGGGATCTTTAACATCCACCTGAACTACCACCAATCCAGGCAGATGGGACCTCGGTTTAACATCTCATCCTTAAGGGACACTGTCAACCCCTTTAGGCCTCAAACTGTCCCTAGTTTAAAAACATATTTTTGATTGTTTGCATTCTGTAGAATGTGCTGATGTGACTGGAAGTCTGATTCTGAATCATTTTTTTTTTTAAAGTGATAAACTATCTGCCCACCATACTGGTGTTCGACACCAAAATGTGTTTGTTTACATTTGTAATCGACTCCACTGCATCTTTCCTGGGTTTGGGAACATCCCAACAGAGTCCAACCACTCAAGATGCAGTGGAGACAACAGACTATTGCATCATCAGTGGTTGCACTGCTTGGGGCTGTTCTTAATGTTCAGGAAGTGAGCAATAAGAGCAGATGAAGGATTGAAACAAAACAAGGTCGGGTATAATTACACAATTACTATGCATTTCAGTCCTACTAAGAAAGGAGGCAGATTAAACCACCAGCAACACCAATGAATTTTAAACAAGGTAAGTAATCACAAAATGTGGTGTTTCCTCTTGAAATAGTATTATGCAAAAAGAGTTGACAGTGTCCCTTTAAAGATTTGATGAATGGGAAGTCTCCAGGTGTGGATGACTTTACAGAGGTTCTATGAAAAAACATGCGAGAGAGAAGTTCTCCCTGAAATCCTTCAGTTATTCAGGGCAGTGATGGAGGGACACCCAGGACCTGGTAGAGGGCTCAGATATCTATCTTGCATTTAAGCCTTGGAGGAGCCTAATATATGTGACTCTTATCACACCATCTCACTGCTGCCCTGTGGACTTCAAAATATTTACATTTATCTTAGCATGCAGACTTCAGGGGGTGGTGGTGAGGGAATAGTACACCCAGATCAAGCAGGGTTTATTAAGGGCATAAACTTCACGACAATTCCTGGCACCTCCTTAACATCCTTTCATCCCAACAGGGTAGCCTGCAGTTCCAAATTGCCATCTCAGTGGACATGGAGAAGGCTTTTGACTGGATGGACTGGGCTGAGCCTTCTTTCAGCATATGCTCTCTTGGTCATGGGGTTCGGGTCTAGATTTCAGCAATGCATAGATACCTTATATGAGGCACTGGAGGCAGCAATAGGGGTAAATGGGGCAATCTCCTTACAGTTTCCTTACAATGAGGTACCAGACAGGGTGCCCTCTCCCTCCCTCCTCATATTCTGTCTATGTATTGAACCACTGGCAGTGACAGTCAGACAACATCCAGACATCAAGAGTATCATGGTAAGGAGAACAGAACAGAAAGTGGGTCCATATGCCGATGACTCCATGCTTTCCTGAGGGATCCAGTGACTTCAGCTCTTTTCTAGGGATCTGGTGATTTCAGCTCCAGCCCTTTGTACAGAACTGAAAACATTTGGGAGATTTCAGGCTATAAGCTCAACTACAGCAAATGTGAGGCGCTGTTGGTCTCAGGACATTGGCTAGTGCATTTTAATGACACCTTCCCATTTAAATGGGCTCCTCAAAACACTATTCAATACCTCGTTGCCATTACCGTCATTTCAAAGAATAAAAAATTGGTTTAAAGCGAACTATTTAGTCTGTTGTAGCTCCTGTCAACAGTCATCCTAAAGTTGTATTGTAGTTTAAACCTTTTGTTTTTATGTCTTTTGCCTACAAATGTTTGTATTTATTGTGCCTATGTATTAATTTGTCATGGAAACAATTTTTGTACTGACTATTACCAGGAAGCCATTGTAAATGAGCACAAGCTCAAATCGCCTTATTACACGTTTTCTTCTTTTAAATAAAAATCTTGAATCTTGAATGACCCCTCAGTTATCCAGACTCTACCACTTAAACCATCTTTGCATCTTGCTGGAAATAGTGGAAGACTTAAATGTTGGAACTCTGCTCCCTGTCTTGGGGGTAGAAAAGCAGCACTGAAAATGAATGTACTTCCTCTGCTCCTTTTTCACTTTAAGCACTCCCAATAAACATCCCACAATTTTTGGGAAAAAAAACTCTGAGGCTCACCTTTAAAATTCTCTGGCAGGGTCACAGAATCAGGGTGGTCTGAATACACCCTCTCCCGGGGAGCAGGGAAGTATGAGATTTCACAACTCTGAGTGGTACTACTTAACTGCTCAATCTGTACAATTAGTATCCATGGCTAAAAACAAAAGTCTTGGATTTGTACATACTGGAAAATAGGTGAGAACTCCCTGGCACATTGTACAAGTATACTCTGCCCTTCATGCACTGGACAGGCACATATAACACAGCTTAGTAATCCATTGACTAGAGCCACACTGCAGGTGCTGCTACAGCTCCACCGGCTTACACAAACCATCAAGGGCATAGAGCCCTCATACTGTAGTTATCAATGTATACCCAGATTTCCCACAAGGCAGAATAGATCAAGGATTCGGTCACTGGAATCAGCTCAGCCTTACCACTTTTTCCCAGTTTCTCTCCAGAGGCATATGCCTAGCTTTTGTTGATCCAAAGCTAATTTCAATCTTTCTAATAGTGATAACTACCGATTTTACAGATAAGATATATACTGACAGGGGACAACAAGGTACTTATAACTAGAAGACATGTCTACACTGGAAGACAGCCTTCATTAGGCCATTCAGCTGAAAGACAAAGAAAGAATTAAGCAATAAGGCACAACAGGGTGTAGGTTATTGGGGATTTAACACGTGCCTTGTGTGGAGTGTCACAAAGCGCAGCGGTGACTTTACCACACAAGAAGTGGGTGAATCACCCAATAGCTCACGCCCTGGAGGTAACTATGCAATTATAAATGGATCCATGTGTAAAATAAATTTAAAATGTTTTTAATTATGTTTTTCATAAATGTCGTTCCACAGCTGTAGGTTATGCAGGATTTACCCACGGTCACGTGACATGTTTTGACCAATGAGGTTACAGGATTTTCACACACCACTGTATAGTTATCCATAATGTATAGAGTACTTCAAAAGGTGGAAGCCACTCATTAAACTAAGTTAGGAGGGCTGGGGGAGGAATCGGGCCACCCATCCCAAATACAGACTGAACTGAATCCTAGGAAGGGTTACCACCTCCCTAGGCTAGAAGGAATACTGGTGGAAAACTCTGGTTAAATATTTCCACACCCAACAATCACTGCACACCTCAGCCAAAATAACACAGTTGCCTGTTAGAGAAGCTGCCAGGGTAGATGCAACCACTACCAGATCTTCTGAAGTTGTCCTTTAAAGAGCTAGTGGAACCAAAACTGACAGACAGGAAAATGATACAAATTTTAAGGTAGTAGTCAGTAACTTTTTATTTCTGAAGTATTTTTTTTTGATCATTAAAAGCTTTCTGTGTGGTAATATTGTGCTGGATATGTGGAACAGCTCTGAGCCTGGCAGCTGACATATCTTTCCCTATCCCCCGCCCACTGCATCATCAGCATTGTGATCTCACTGACAGTCACATCACAGATGGCTGACCTGGCAGCCACTGAATGGCTGTTTCTTAAGCAACAGTGATGTCATTGTCAGTGAGGTCACAATGCTGATGATGTAGTGGGGAGAATAGATATGTTAGCTGCCAGGAAGAGTGCTGTCTCCACATCACACCTACTAACAGCCGTAAACAATCTTCTAATTAACCAAGTAGAAAAATAAAAATACCTCAGATATAAAGGTAATGGCAGACTGCTTAAAAAACTAATTAGTTTTATGCAGTACACTAGAGTCCGATTCTCAAAGCACCTGGACTGATGCAAGGGGCTTGTGCCACAAAGAATGGTGCAAGGTGCAGTTTGCTACAAGATGCACCAGGAGCAATTCTCATAAGCAGCCTGCCATCCAGCGCAGGCTGCATGAATCAAACAGGTCTTGCGCCATCCATGCGGCACAAAAAGGGGTGTGGCATGCATAAGGAGCCTTGGCGCCTAGGGCAGTTGCAACATCCCCTATACTCTGGTATTCTGGAAAGTGACAGGTGCAGAAAAACAACACCCCTTAGACCAGCTGGGGATGGTCTATGTGTCTGCACCATCCGAAAGCCCTCCCTGGGCAGGAGGGTACATGTGCCACCATCCGCCAGTGGTCACCAGCCCCATGTGTATCCCTGTATACTGTATAAGCTGTGTTCCATACAAAGAATAACAAACTGAGATCTGCATATAATTGCATGAGGCATTAATAAACTATGTACATGCAGCAACCCTTTATGACATGGCATAATGTGTAACATGACAAGAATGAGACAACATAAAACAGAGATGCACGACAATTACATGCATTATAAACTCCAATTACACATATTGTACCATATCCACACTGCTAATGACTCTCCTCTGTTATGGCATTAGTGTGTACTGCATTGAAATGCAGTGATCCATTTCATTATACATTACTGTGAAGACTGATAAACGTACAGAAGATCCAGAAGAGGGCTACAAAGATGATAGCTAGTCAACTGGGTAAGCACATGAGGGAGAGGTTGAGGGCATTGAAACATACTCCGGGGAGGAGAGAGGGAAAGAGGGAGAGAGAGAGAGAGAGAGAGAGAGAGAGCTTCATGTACTTGAAAGGGATAAATAAGGTTGATAAAGAGTCTCTTTAGCTGAGTTGCAACCATAACACAAGGGCACAGTCTTAAGGTGGAGGGTGGGAGGTTTAGGGAGGGAGGTCAGGAAGCACTTCTTCACGAGAGGGTGGTGGACACTTGAAATGTGCTGCCAGAAGAGAATAATCTCATTGAAGACAGTGGGCAGCTTTAAGAGAGGCTGGGACAGGCATAGGGAGGGTAAGGGTCATGGGTAGGGAGGATGGGAAGAGTGGGGAGGGAGGAGGGCAGGGACATTCACTCAAGCTGTGGACCCTGCAATACAAGCAGACTTGATAGACCAAATGTCTTTCTTCTGCTGGCTTGTTCAGATGTACAGATTGTAAATGGTACCATTTTGTGCATTCAAATATATGTGGTGCTGACATGTGAATAACATGTAATGGTTACACTGGGTTCATATTGAAACGTATATACATCCCATCATGTGTCCTCTGAAGACTCTCTGTCGCATGTACGGGCCAAAACCCAGTTCTAAGATGTAACAATACCCTAAGGCACACTATACAATGCAGTGTCCCCATGCACTCTGCAGATGTGTCTGCCAACATGCTATACAAACATCTGTAATGTGTGCCTCTTTACTGGACTATAATTGATGTTCTCTGTGGATCTGAAACAGTGTATTATCACAGATCAACATATTTCTGTTATAGGCATACCACCACCTTATTGATCAGTTCCACAGTTTGCTGTAATAATAGTGTTTTGCAGACTCATGTATGCAGCATACACTTTTCTGTCATTCATTTGTACATACTACTATATTCCCTTTGGTTATTATGCTCTTTATGGACTATCACTGCTGCGTGGTAATGTCATCTGCCATTGTACAGTGTCAGTTGTTGCATTACATTGCATCTGTTTCCATGCAACTGTGTAAAGCAGATATTCGAACACCCTACTATTTATAGGCCAACATCTGTATGGTGCAGATGCCACCTGACTGCCACACAGCTTGTGGCAAATCTTTCAGGTGCGTCGTCTTTTTGGCATATGGCTACCTTTCCCACAAGCTGTGGACTTTGCTACCAGGATTCTATCTGATGCAGAATTGGTGCAGGGTCACTGGTGCCCTGGCAATTGGTGCAAGCTGCTGTTGGTACAGCTTGGGCCGCCTTTGAGAATTGAGTCTTGGCTCTTTAAAGGGATTATCCGAAGGGTAAATGAAATATGGTTAGACTTACCTGCTTTGCAAGTCCATAATGGCGAAAGTCTTTGAGGTCACTTTATGTTTTTGCCAAACTCTGTATTAACATAGAAGAGATTTGAATTTAGCCCCAGAAAGGCAACCAGCGATCCTTTCACTTTGCAGTTGCTGAGCTCTGCCCCGCACTCAGACACATAATGACATGCCCAGGGACAGTGTGGGGGCACATCCATTGATGTAAATGGGGTCACATTTAAGTCTGTTTTTGTATTGAGAATGGCCACTTTGAGATTAATGAAGGGCACCGCTCAACTAAGATGACCCCGTCTTAGTCAAGACAGTGTCCTTCACTAATCTCAAACTGGCCATTCTCATGTACAAAAATGGACTTTTAAAGTGATCCCCATTTACTTTAATGGGGCACGCCTAACACTGTCCCCAGGTATGTGCATATACGCTGCCTGAGCAAGGGGGACTCAGCATTGGAAGTGGAGGGACTGCCATACCTTTTCTGAGCAAATTACAATCCCTTCTATTATAATACAGAGTTTGGGGAAAAAAACATAAAGTGACCCCCAAAGACTTTCACTATTATGGACTTGCACAGCATGCAAGTCCTATTTATAGAGCTGAACACTGTGTTTCATGTTGGCAAAAATAAAGGAGGGCATTGAAAAGGTTACAAATCTTTGTCAGGCACATTAGCAAGGGCAAAGAAAGAAGAAACTGCTATGGTTCTCCAAGGAGAAAGCTGAGAAACAAAAGCAAAAAAAAATGGCATTTAGAAGATACAGCAGGAAGGGAGGTGTGGAGCACCAGGATCAACGCTGTGGTGCTCAATATGAAATGGCAGTGAGCAGGCAAATGTGGAAAGAGCACCCACAGCAACAGTAAGCACCAGGACTCAATTACATGTATAAGTCCTTTTTATTGAAATAAGTGCATCTTCCACTCTCACGAACACCACTTGATTAGCGGACTAGCAGCTCTGAGACTGATGTTTCTCCTAGCCACTGACAGGCATAATCAGAGTGAATCTAATTTCATTTAAGTTAGTGCCTGTTAAATATAGTGATGTCAAAAAGCATGTGACACATATACCAATCCGGTGTTAACATATTCAGTTTAAAAAGCATGTAGTTACTTAATCAAATATAATGCTAAATAAAAAATTCTCACTTATAAAATACATAAATATGCTTATAAATATCTTGGGCATTTCATGCTATGGTTTTTAATCATAGTTGTTGAACTTTATGTTTTTAAACTGAAAATATATAAATTCATTGTTGCACATACTTAATAGCACAGTGGTCCTTCTGTTCTGCATGTTACTCCTAGGCACTACATGTAATGACAATATGTATATATCAGAGCCAGGTACTGAAAAATAAATGTATAAGATCTCTACTACTATGCTTTCATTTGCTCAAATATCACAAACAATACCCTGGCATTTAATCTGAAAATATACATAAACTGGAACTGGACTGGGAAATCACCACCTTTATATTAATTCTGAGAAATTATAGTTTAACTTGTTCTGAATTTTTCAGAAATTATGCCAGATCAATGTTTTCATTCAAGCAATCATTTCTCCTTGCTCTAGCTCACGAATCTAAAACTCTCTTCTGCCTATTTTTTCTCTGTCACCTCCTCTCAGACCCACTAACAATTTCTATGGCAGTGAAGTCAATCTATGTGTACTTAGTGGGTTATTTTTAACATGTTTCACTATGGCATAAGTGTAATCACCTCAATGCAATAAACATGTTCACCTATCCTTGTCTTAAAATTGCATGTGAGTCGTCCAATATAGTAACTACCACCACTGCAGTTTAGAAGATACACTATTCCTTTTGTGTAGTAATTAATAACATACTAATGTACTATTTGCCAGCAGATTAGGCCTTACGGTCTATCGAGAGTCTGCTCGAACCTTAGATCCTTAGTTGGGTGCCGAGGCCCTCCCATCCCTTGTGCTCCAGAAACCCCTATCATCCATCCCACCCCCTGGGACAGGCCATCATCTGATACATCCACTTTCTGTGTCTGTCCCACCCTCTTTGAAGCCCTCCACTGTGGATCTCTGAACCAGCTGCCAGGCAGTGCATTCCAAGGTCCACTACCCTCTCAGTGAAAACCTCCTCCTCTTTTCCCCTCACCCTTCCACCTTCCAACTTCAAACCATGCCCTCTGGTGATACCTCCCTGCTTTAGTCTAAAGATCCCTCCATGTTTACCCTATTTATTCCCTTGAGGTACTTGAAGATCTCAATCGTGTCCCCCTGTCTCTCCTCTCCTCCAATGAAAACAGGCAGAGCTCCTCAAGTCTGTCCTCATACGTCCAAATCCTAGCCTCGTATCATCTTAGTTGCCCTCCTCTCTGTACCCTCTCCAGGAGCTGTATGTCCCTCTTCAAGTGTGGTCTCCAGTACTGTACACAGTACTCAAGGTGTGGTCTAACCAGTCCATTGTACAGCAGCAGAATCACTTCCTTGCTCCTAGAGGTGATCCCCCCTTATGCATCCCAACATCCTGTTTGCCTTGCTAGCTGGCTGTCCTGCACTGTCAGAGTTATTCATACATGCATCCACCATGACCCTTAGGTCTTTTCCCCATTGAGGCCTCCAGCGCCTCCCCCAGGGTGTACCTGTGTTTAGGAGTTTCCCCGACCAAGATGCAACACCTTGCACTTGGTGATATTGAAATTTATTTCCATGTGGAGCCCAGCTTTCCAGGGTGTCCAGGTCCCCTTGCAGGGCCAACCTCCTCTTCTCCCCTCAACTACTGCTTCCATCTTGTAGTCATCCATGAAGAGACTCATTTCACCCTATACCCTCCCTGATGTCCGATATGTATGCATTAAACAGGATCGGACCCAGGACCGACCCTGCGTGTACCCCACTACCAACCTCTCTAGGGTTCGAGAGCTCCCACAGTCCACTACTCTCTGGAAGCGTCCAGCTAGCCAGTTTTCAATCCATCTGACCATCAAAGGGCCTACTCCTAACCCATCAGTTTCTCCACCAGACCATTGTGGGGACAGAGTCAACGCCTTGCTGAAGTCCAAGAATACATCCACAGGCTTTCCTGTCCAGTTCTGATGTTACCCATTCTAGAACTCCACAAGATTGGTTTGACATGATCTACCTGGCACAAACCCATGTTGCCGACTATCCAGACCTCCCACCTCCTCCAAGTACACCCCAATCGTTCCTTTAGTATACTCTCCATTAATTTTCCCACCACGAGGTCAAACTGATGGGTCTATAGTTACCTGGTACTTCCTCGACCCCCTTTATGGATTAGCACCACATGTGCCTCTCGGCCAATCCTATGGTACCCTCCCTGTCTCAAGTGACCTGTTGAAGAGCTCCGCCAGGTGCAGCCAGTATGTCCGCCAATTCCCATAGTACTCTCGGATGAATGCCATCTGGCCCAGGATTTGTCTTTCTTTAGGCCTTGAGGCTAACCACACCTTTGGTGGAGATAGCATCATCCGTCCCCTCCACCTTACTGGCCTTTTATCCTTGTCCAGATGTGACACTCCTGGGGTACCTCTCCTCCCTCTTGCTCCATTTTTTACTCTGAGTCCACTCACTGCGCTTCCCTATCCCCATTGCCTTGCTTTGTAGATATCCCATCCTCTCCCTAGTGGACACAGAGGCAAAGTACTCTTAATACCTCTGCCTGGTCCCTCGCCTCTTTCCACCCACCTTCCTTCTGATCTCAATCTGCTGAGATGGCTCCTAGCTTTTCTCCGCCTCCCCAATGTACCGGAAGAACCCTTTCCTCCTTGTATCCCTCTGTGCCAGCCGCTGCTCTTTTACTGGACTTTGCTCCCCACCATACAGGTGACTTTTCTAGATGCAAGATGGTACATTTCCTTATCCCTATCCCTCTTGTTGTTTTATATTTTTTGTAGGCACCTTCTTTTCTCTGACTGCTACCTGTACCTCACTGGACCACCAGCATGGTTTATGTGACCTTGCTCCTTACGTTTCAACTTAGTGCAGATCCTGACTGCCTCATGAAGTCCCGCTTTTATGACCTCCATCTCCTTTCCACACTTGTCATTGATGTAATCCCTTCAAGTGATCATTGAGAATATTTCCATGCCCTCAAAGTCTGCCCCCTGAAGTCCACTGCCGTGTCCTAGATCTCCCCCCTCCCCATGCTTATTTGAAACCAGACAGTATTGTGGTCGCTCCCAGTCAGGGTGCCTGCACAACCAGGTCCCTTACCAGATCCTCATCTTCAGAACCACGTCCAGGACATGCTCCCTTGTGGGCTCCATCACATGCTGTGTTAAGAACACATCCTGGAAGCCATCCAGCAGCCTCTGCTCCTAGCCACCTTAGAGGACATGGTTCCCCAGTTTGTACCTGGCATATTAGTCCCCCATCAACACCACTCCTCCCCTTTTGGTCCACACTGGGCAATGATGTTGTCCAGCAAACCATCCTCTAGAACATCACTCATCCTGGGGGCCTATAACTACACCCAGCTTGACCTTATCTCCTGCTGAGGATCGTGGTGACCCAAAAGGCCTCCCGTTTCCCTCTGCCTCTTCTATCTTAATTTCTATGTCATCTCTAATGAACATAGCCACTCCCAACCCCTCTGCCCTCCTTTCTATCCTTCCTAAGCATAGTGTACAACGGTACATTTAGGTCCCAGTCATGGTTTTTGTTGGCTCGTCTCCGTGACCATGCCACATCCACCCCCCGAACAGCATGGCCTTTGAACACCAGCAACTTGTTTCCCAAGCTGCTGGCATTTAATAACACCAACCCCCACCAGCTATCCCTCGATCCTCTTGTTGAACTCCACCCCAGATTCCTTATACTTCCATCCTCCTCTGCTCCTCCTGAAACCTCCACCCCAGTCTGTTTCCCACCTCCCTTGGACTTGAAGGCTACTCCCCTCATCTGTAGGGAGAGGGCTTCTGGTCAGCCCCTCCCTTATCCCTTCCCCCTCACAAGTTTAAACCCCACCTTTCTTGAATGTAGTCAGCCATCCCTGTTTAAGGACTTCCTTCCTAATGGAGCAAGATGAAGCCTGTCCTTGGCATAGTCCTTATCCTCCCAAACTCCATTCCAGTTCCCTAACACCCCAACCCACTCTCTTCACTCCCACTTCCTGAGCCAGTCATTAACCTCTGTGAGCTTCATTTTTTTCTCTCCACTGAGGCCTTTGGTACTGGCAATATCTCTGAAAAGGAAATGTTGCATCTATTATCCCGACAGACTCTGGCAAGTTCTTGGAACCTTGCTTGGATTTCAAAACACTGTTTCCTCTAGATCATTAGTTCCCAAATGCACCAGGAAATCCGGTTTCCCTCACAATCCCTAACCATTTCATACACTATGAACTTTGCTCTGTGCACTGTCAGCCCAGAGATACTCACTACCTTTACCTGACTATGCATCCACCCCCGTCCCTCCCACTGGATACCCCCATCTCACTCCAGTCTCCCAATAACAGAACCTAACACCACCATCATCCTTATGGTTACTCCCACTATGTCCTCTCAGCCCCCTTCCCCCTTTATTCATGATCTCAATTCCATGGAGTCTTCCTGCCTTATTAGAGACCCCTTGTCACCCCTCCCTTTCTGCCTCCCTCGTTATTTTGCCCATTTAACTCTAAACCCTCTGAATAGGTGTCCCCTTTAACCCTCTCTTATCTGAACCATTTATCCTCACCCCATGATTTCCTTCCCCCACCCGCCATCCTCCCTCTTGTAATAGTATCCCTGCTCCAGAGGCTCTCTGTGGGTCCCTTTAGCTAGGGGCCCCATCCTTGGTACTGACCCCCCTGAAGGGGGGCTCCTCCCACCTCCTTGTCTCCCAGTTTCTCTCAATCATGCTCTCCTCCCTCATGTCTGCAATATGTTGCATCTTGCCCATTTGCTTAACATTTATGTTTCCCCTTCTCCCTCTGGGACTATTTCTATCCTTTCCATTGCTGGTCTGTGATGCCTATGGGTATCTGACCTCCCCTGGCCTCTGTATAAGTTTCCTCATTTCACCAACCCCCTTCCTCCCTCTAGGTTGCTTAGTAGCTCAAATTTATTGTGACACTCTATGTCAGCCTCCATCAAGTAACTCAAGTTTCCCTGACTGCACCTCTAAAACTGCCTCTTCTTCCCTCTTGCTCTGTTCACCTTAGGAGCCCCTTCCCATAGTCTGCTGCTTTTAGGCTTCCACACAATAGTCCTCCTGACTCTTCCCTCCACTCTCTTGTATTCAGAATGTTCACCCTGTATGCTTTCCCCGAAGCGTCCAATATCCCTATCTAAGGGTCCTCTGTCCCAATATCCCCCCTCCTGCTTGCTGTAACATAATGTCCAGTAATTTCAGAGTGTTACCCCAACCTCCCTCAGCCCCACCCTTCTGTTGCCCATATTCCACCCTTATCCTTGGACACCCCCCAGCTCCCCAGCTTACTCCTTAACCAATATACCTCACTCCTGATACAAGATAGCTGTCTACAGAGTGGGCAGCCTCCATCTTTCCAGGCCCAATTGAGAATTATTGCCATCCCACAGCCTGCCAGTCAGTACAACCCTTCTGAAGATGCCTCATGATGGAATATGGCCACCCTGTTTATCCCCCTCTGTTTATAATGGCACACCCCCTTTCAGTCCCTTTCTCCTGGAATACAGTTTCTCTCTATACTGACTGCAGTTATTTACAAACCCAATTTCAACCCCACCAATAAAGTTCCCAAGTCTCACAAACACATACAGTCCAGTGTGTCTTCAGTCCACTAACAGTGTGTGTATGCAGACATCAGGTACCATATGATGTCACAGGCACACCAGCTCCTGTTGCTTCGAATTTCAGTTCCAAACAGAAATACTCAGCCCTTCAATCCCAACCCCAGTGGCTTTTCAGTATTTAAGAAAGCCTACAAAACAGGGTGGCTGGAAGGGCTCTTACCAACACCAGGCAAACAACACATTTAAATTTCACTCTAATTATCACTGCCAAACAACTGTTCCCAAGCCTCCAAAGTTACAATATCACAGCCCAAGTAACAGTTCTAACTCAAGGTAATAATTTTTAACACATAGAACTAATTTCACTTACAAAACTATTCAAATATTTCAGTTAAAAGGATATAACCTCAGACCTCTGTCCTTACCAGCCTTCTGCTTATGTTCCCAAGTGAACAATGAAAGCCAAAGTAATTCCTGTTAAAGACAAGATAATTCCTGTTAATGCCCCTCCCTAACACCAGGCAAACAACACATTTAAATTTCACTCTAATTATCACTGCCAAAAAACTGTTCCCAAGCCTCCAAAGTTGCAATATCACAGCCCAAGTAACAGTTCTAACTCAAGGTAATAATTTCAACAAATAGAACTAATTTCACTTACAAAACTATTCAAATATTTCAGTTAAAACAGAATATAACCTCAGACCTCTGTCCTTACCAGCCTTCTGCTTATGTTCCCAAGTGAACAATGAAAGCCAAGGTAATTCCTGTTAAAGAACAAGAAAATTCCTGTTATGCCCTTCCCCTAACACCAGGCAAACAACACATTTAAATTTCACTCTAATTATCACTGCAAACAACTGTTCCCAAGCCTCCAAAGTTATAATATCACAGCCCAAGTAACAGTTCTAACTCAAGGTAATAATTTTTAACATAGAACTAATTTCACTTACAAAACTATTCAAATATTTCAGTTAAAATAGAATATAACCCCAGACCTCTGTCCTTACCAGTCTTCTGCTTATGTTCCCAAGTGAACAATGAAAGCCAAGGTAATTCCTGTTAAAGACAAGATAATTCCTGTTAATGCCCCTCCCCTAACACCAGGCAAACAACACATTTAAATTTCACTCTAATTATCACTGCCAAACAACTGTTCCCAAGCCTCTAAAAGTTACAATATCACAGCCCAAGTAACAGTTCTAACTCAAGGTAATAATTTTAACACATAGAACTAATTTCACTTACAAAACTATTCAAATATTTCAGTTAAAACAGAATATAACCCCAGACCTCTGTCCTTACCAGCCTTCGACTTATGTTCCCAAGTGAACAATGAAAGCCAAGGTAATTCCTGTTAGAGACAAGATAATTCCTGTTAATGCCCCTGCCCCTAACACCAGGCAAACAACACATTTAAATTTCACTCTAATTATCACTGCAAAACAACTGTTCCCAAGCCTCCAAAGTTACAATATCACAGCCCAAGTAACAGTTCTAACTCAAGGTAATAATTTTAACACATAGAACTAATTTCACTTACAAAACTATTTCAAATATGTCAGTTAAAACAGAATATAACCCCAGACCTCTGTCCTTACCAGCCTTCTGCTTATGTTCCCAAGTGAACAATGAAAGCTAAGGTAATTCCTGTTAAAGACAAGATAATTCCTGTTAATGCCCCTCCCCAACACCAGGCAAACAACACATTTAAATTTCACTCTAATTATCACTGCCAAACAACTGTTCCCAAGCCTCCAAAGTTACAATATCACAGCCTAGTAACATTTCTAACTCAAGGTAATAACTGTTAACACATAGAACTAATTTGACTTACAAAACTATTCAAATATTTCAGTTAAAACAGAATATAACCCCAGACCTATGTCCTTACCAGCCTTCTGCTTATGTTCCCTAGTGAACAATGAAAGCCAAGGTTATTCCTGTTAAAAGACAAGATAATTCCTGTTAATGTCCCTCCCCAACACCAGGCAAACAACACATTTAAATTTCACTCTAATTATCACTGCCAAACAACTGTTCCCAAGCCTCCAAAATTACAATATCACAGCCCAAGCAACAGTTCTAACTCAAGATAATAATTTTTAACACATAGGACTAATTTCACTTACAAAACTATTCAAATATTTCAGTTAAAACAGAATATAACCCCAGACCTCTGTCCTTACCAGCCTTCTTCTTAAAGTGACTAATTACAACCGTGGATCCTGTTCTGGGGTTACTGAACATATGGCGTGTGTGTACATAACCACAATAGGTGCACCTCCCGCATCTGTAAGTGCCTGGGTGGGGGGACTAAGATGCCACTTTGCAGGTTCTGGGCCAGGCATGTTGTTAGACACCCACCATGTCTCACAGTGTTCTACATTTTCTAAACATAATTTTAGTACCTTCCTTCACAAGGTTATCTAGTTTGGGTTCCAATTGGAGAATGGACCAATTGCATATAATGTCCCTCACTATGTAGCCCTACTTAAGTATGTAGTGACAAAGGGCAGGAAGCAAATGTTTCCTTTTGGCTTCTTTATATGTGTAACACCTGTGCTCTGTTCATGTTTTCTGTACTTTCTATTGCAATGAGGTATGATTCTGTTGCTATAGAAACATAGACTTGATGGCAGATAAGGACTGCTTGGCCCACCTAGTCTGCCCATTTCCCTACCTACAGGATAAGCTGAAGATCCTAGTTAACCAACAGCCTATTTCTTCTACCCCTCACAAGAATTGCCTTTAGACCCCACAACCTCCTCAGAAAGGCTGTTCCATGCGTCCACAACACCCTCTCTGTGAAAGAATTCTTCCTCACATTGCCCCTGAACTGCTCCCCACCATTATCTTTAAATTATGTCCCCTTGTTCTTGCACATCTCTTTCTGAAAGATGCTACCCTCTTGGACTTTGTTGATTCCACTGAGGTACTTAAAGTTTCTATCATGTCCCCCTCTCCCTCCTTTCCTCAAGGTATACATATTAAGCTCCTTTAGTCTCTCCTTGTATGGCTTCTCTTGCAGACCCTGCACTATTTTAGTTGCCCTCCTCTGGACTACCTCTATCCTGTCTATGTCCTTGTGGAGATGGGGTCTCCAGAACTGGATGTAGTACTCCAGATGGGGTCTCACCAACTGTCTGTACAGAGGGATAACAACTTGCTGTTTTCTGCTGGTGATGCCTTTCCTATACATCCCAGTATACCCCAGCTCTCCCTACTGCCTTCTCACATTGCTTGCTAACCTTAAGGTCATCTGATATGATTACCCCCAGATCCCTTTCCATTTTGTTGTTGTTACTACCTCCCCCCATTGTGTAATCTTCCCTGGGTTTTGTTTCCCAGGTGCATTATTTTGCACTTCTTTGCATTGAATCCAAGCTGTCATACTTCTGACCATTCCTCCAACCTTGCCAAGTCCCTTCTCATCCTTTCCACCTCCTTGTGTATCAACCCTGTTGCAGATCTTGTGTCATCTGCAAAGAGACATACTTTTCCTTCCAGTCCTCTGCAATGTCACTTATAAAGACATTAAAAGGACTGGACCCAGTACTGAACCCTGCGGTACCCACTAGTAACCCTCTTTCTTCAGAGTGGACTCCATTTACAATTACCTTCTGTGTCCTGGTGTCCAGCCAATGTTTTGCCCAGGCTACCACCCTGGGACCCACTCAAAGGCTGGTTAATTTGACTATTAATCTTTTGTGTGGGACTGTGTCAAATGCCTTGCTAAAGTGTAGGTAGGCCATGTCCACAGCCCTCCCTGGTCTACTACTTTGGTCACCCAGTCAAAGAAATCAATTAGATTCATCTGACATGACCTTCCTGCTGGGAACCCATGCTGCCTTGGTCCTGTAGCCCCACTGGCCTCTAGGTACTCAACAATTCTTTCCTTCAGAAGTGATTCCATCACTTTCCTACCACAGAGGTCAAACTGACAGGTCTGTAGTTTCCTGCTCTGTCTTGGTCCCACTTTTTGTGAAGGGAATTACATCCGCCTTCCTCCAGTCCTCAGGTACCACACCATCCTCCCATGATTTGTTAAAAGGATAGTCAGTGGTTTCACTAGTTCTCACCTTAATTCTTTTAGAATCCTGGGTGAATTCCATCAGGCCCCATTGCTTTGTCCACCTCCAGTTTTAGGAGTTCTTTCAGAACCCTTTCTTCTGTGAAAGGACTGGGATGACCCCTTCCCCCATCAAAGTGCTTCTGTTAATTGGATAAGGCACCTCCCTCCTCCTCTTTGTGAATACTGAGCTGAAATATTCATTCAGTATCCCTGCTTTTCACTGTCCCTCTCGCCCACCCACTGTCCATTCAATTCAGCCTCACTATCCCTCCCTTTGTCTTTCTATGCTCCCTGATGTACCTATAAAGGTTTTATCCCCTTCTTAACCGAGTTGGCTATCTTTTCCTCAGTTTGGGCCTTTTGCTATTCTGACTTCCCTCCCTGCTTCCTTCTGCCTTAACTGGTGCAGCTCTCTGTCCTGCTCCTTCTGTGTTTCCTTGTACTTCCTGAATGCTATCTTTTCTCCTGACTTTCCCGCCATCTCTTTTGAGAACCATAGTGGCTTTTTCTTTTGTTTTGATTTGTTTATTTGCTTGACACAAAGGCTTGTT
This sequence comes from Neoceratodus forsteri, assembly GCA_016271365.2. NCBI lineage: Eukaryota > Metazoa > Chordata > Ceratodontiformes > Ceratodontidae > Neoceratodus > Neoceratodus forsteri. The sequence goes on along the minus strand of CM057453.1, from coordinate 107,764,991 downwards.
GCCTCTGTGATGGCAGTTTTGATGTTTCCCCATTGTTGCTCCACCCCTCCTTCTAGCCTGCTTGCTAATGCTTTTCTAAGGCACTATCCCATCTTGCCAAAGTCAGCCCTCCTGATGTCCAGTACCTCAGTGTTGTATGGCTTGATTCTGTAGCTGAGTTTATCATGAACCACACTGTTTGATGGTCACTTGTTCCCAGATGCAGCCCATTTCAGATCTGAGATCCTCTTACTGTCCCCATTTGTGAGTACGAGGTCTAAGATTGCTCCCTCATGAGTGGGTTCCGAAACTAGCTGTCTGAGGCATGTCACCTGTAGGGCATCGAAGGGCCCTGCTCTTGGATGTGGCTGCAGCAAATGTGCTCTAGTTAACATCTGGCATATTCAGTTCTCCCATCAACAGTATCTCCCTTCTCTGTCATCCTTAGAATGCCTTCTATCATATCCTTGTCCATTCCTCCCCTGACATGGGAGTCTGTATACAACCCCTGTGCAGATTGTGGTGCCATTTCAGTCTCTAAGGTGACCCACAGTGCCTTCCTCCCTGTTTACTCTTTTGTTCAGTTGCTTTTATCCCTTCCTTTACATAGTGAACTACTCCTCTCCCCTTTTCTCTCCCTGTCTCTCCTGTAGGTTATGTACCCTGGTATATTAACATCCCAGTCATGGTTCTCTGTGTACCATGTTTCTGTGATTGCTATGTTATCCAGGCATCCCTCTTCCATCAAGGCCACCAGTTCAGGGAGCTTGTTGCCAGACTATGGGCATTGGTACTCATTACCTCCATTTTCTGATGGACTTACTCCTTTGCCCCATCCCTGTCCTTATTGCTTTGTCACTTTCTCCATTTACACCTGCCCTTCTCCTATCGATATCTCTGTCTTGGTGTTTACCTCACTTACTACCCTGACATTTTGGGTGGGCTAGGATTTCCTGTTCCTTTCCATAGCTGCTCTCCTTGGCTAGTTTAAATGCTTACAATGAAGCATTTAAATTTATCACCCATATCCCTATCTTAAATCTCTTTAACTTGAGTGCTGCGCTTCACCACAAATTCTTCTCTTCGTGCAGTTTCTAAGTGTGCGCATCTAGTTGTCCCTTTGGTATATTGAATTTAACATGGTAAGGGATGGCAGCTTTCAAATGCAATAAACTGTTGTGGTTCGTGATTTTGAAATAAAATGGTGCATACTTCACCCCTACAATCATGGTATAGATTTTAGATCCAAGAAGTAATTTCCATTGGGTGTATCGTATACTTATACCTGAGACAGCTACTAGTGCTTTCCATCCAATGTATAAACTTCTCAAATCATCAATGCTGCCTTTCCATATCATGAGAATATCATCAATAAAATGCTGCCACAATCCACCATGTGATAAAATGGATTTGTGGTGGTGCTATACAGGTGCTGAATCTTATCTGCCAACAAACAAATTTACACAGTCAAATAATGGTTGCCTCATTGCTGTACCTCTGGTCTACTGTACAAGATCCAGAACTTAAACACATTATTAGTGAGGACTTTTCTGCTAGGTTAACCAAAACTGTGTTGGAACTTCAGTTATTCTTCTGACCTAGTATTTAAAAAGAATTCAATGGCTTCTAGACCTTCCTCATGTGGTAAGACTGTATATAATGAATTCACATCAACTGTGGCAAAAAAACATTATCCCCCATGTCCAGGTCCTCCATCAGGTTAATGATGTCTGTGGAGTCTCTGACATATGAAAGTACAGTTACCTGAGAACTTATCATAACATTAGATCTTCAAGAGAGGCTCTTGCAGTAGGTATTCACAAATAGGACTAAGCCATTAGGTGTCAGGACCCCACAGAAAATCTTCTAGCTAGCATTCTGTGGTGGGGACCACCCCACATCAGCTGACCAATGCCAGAGTACGTCACTATAATGGGTGGTCCCATGCCCACCCTCCAGTTCTCCCACTAGAGGCTGACAGGAGAAAGACTTGCCTCAAGGATGAAAGAAAAGGAAACCCAGGGGGAAGGAGGGAGAAAGAACACCTACTGCAAGAGCCTCTCTCAAGATCTAGCAAGTTCTAATGTAACTGTACCATCTTACTGAAGAGGGCTCTGCAGTAGGTATTCACAACAGAACTGAGTCCCAAGCAGTTTAACAACAGAAACCAGAGAGAAGGAATGAAAACAATCTGTCCACACAAAAACATCTGGCAGATCCCGGCTCAAGAAAGGAGCCCTTGTAGGACCACCAGGCAGAATCCTGCTCTGCGGTGAGAGGCAACATCCAAGCTGTAATGCTTCTCAGAAGGTATGAACTGACATCCAGGTGGGTCAGGGCACAGATTTCTGTGACTGAGACATTCTTAAAGCATGCGGCTGAAGCCACTATGCCCCTGGTAGAATGGCTCTTCACCTGACCCGGAAGGGGTTTGACTTACTTATTGTAACAGTACGTGATACAGTGTGCCAACCATTTGGAGAGGCATTGTCTGGGCACAGCAAGGCCCTCCTTCTTGGGAGCAAAGGGACAAACAATTGGTCCATCTTCTTGGAGGCCTCAGTTCTGTTGGTATAATACCACAAGAGCCAATGGATATCAAGGGCGGACGGAGATGTTCTCCTTGGATTGTAGTACCCGGAAAGAAGATCAGAAACTCAATGGATGGATTGAGTGTAGATTTCGCCATGACTTTGGGAAGAAATTTAGGGTTAGTCCATAGCCACCCAGTCTCCATGGAAAATCAGATATGGGACCTGCACATTAGTGCTTAAAGCTTGGAAACTTCTCCAAGCCGAGGTAATGGCCATGAGGAAAAGAATTTTCCAGGACAGAAATGCATGTCTGCCTCCACTGTCAGCTCAAAAGGAGGCAGCATGAGTTTTCCAAATGAAATTAAGGTCCCGGGGTGCCGGATTACGGATCGGGGCTTCAGATGAAGAACCCTTTGAGGATGGTCTTAGAGAATTCCTGTTGAGCCACTGACCATCTCCCACAGGGAGATGGTAGGCTGAAAAGGCCGACAGATGTACTTTGAGTGAGGAGTAACTGAGACCTAAATGAAAGAGGTGCCTTAAGTAGTCCAGGATCCTGGCCACTGGGTAGGCAAAGGGTTCCAATTCTTTTGAAGCTGCCCAAATAGAGAACCATTTCCACTTCATGGCATATGTAGACCTGGTGGAAGGCTTTCTGGCCTCCACCAGGATATTGGCTACCTCAGGGAAATGTTGAAGTGATCAGCAGCTATGTCTGAAGGAGCCAAGCATGAAGGTGGAGGGATCTGAACCCTGGATGTACTAGGGTCCCTGATCCTGGGTCATCAAACCTGGGAGAGTGGAAGAGAAAGAGGAGGCCCTTCCAAACACAGTTGCAGTAGAGAGAACCAGATTTGGCTCGCCAGAAGGGAGCAATGAGAATCATGCATGCCCCTTCCGCCTGAAGTTTGTTCAGAACTCCAGATCAAAGGAATCAGAGAGGAGGCATAGACAAATCTACCCTTCCAAGACAGACAGCACATCCTGCCAGAAAACATCTCACCTGGGAGCGAGTGAGCAGAAGGCAGGAAGCTTTGCATTGCAGGGGCGCAAACAGATTCATCTCATGTGCCCCACTGAGCAAACACACCATCTAATACCTCCTGCTTTAATTCCACCATGAGCACTCACTGAAGTTTGACTGAGAGCATCTGCAAGAGAGTTTTGAACCCCCATGGAGCGCTGTCAGGTGAAGGTTGTGCCAGAGGCTCAAAATTATATCCTCCCTCGCCTCCCGCACAGGGGTAAGAATGAGTCCCCTAATTTGTTGAGATGCCAGATGACACACATGTTGTCTGATTGGATCCGAAGATGACCGGAAGAATGAGGGGATGGAGAGTCTGGACAGCATAGAGGACTGCCCTCAACTCTAGCACGTTGATGTGCAACTGTGACTTTCTTTGGGACCAGCCCCTTGGGTCCCTGGGGACCCGAGATGGGCCCTGCAGCTGACTTCTGAAGCAGCCATGGTCAGGGTCTGGGAGGGAGCCAGAAGGCTGAAGGAACCCCCAGAGAGGTTCTCCTGGATTAACCACCGCCTGAGATCCCTGGCCATGGGGTCTGAGATAAGAATCTCACGATCCAGTTCATCTGTGTACTGGTCCTACTGGACTTTGAGGATCCACTGCGAGACCCTCATGTGCAGACAAGCCAGAGGAACTGTTGGTATGGCAGCAGCCATGAGGCCAAGGAGGCAAAGGACCTTCCGAGCTGGTATGAGTTTCTGATCCAACAGAATGCATACCTGCTGCTGCAAGTCTTGATCCTGTCCAGGGAAAGAAAGACTTTGCCCAGACAGGTATCCAGCACCGCCCCAATAAACTGAAGGCATTGCATGGGACCATATGTGATTTGGCCTGATTGATAGTGATTTCCAAATTGTGGAAAAGCTGCAGGGTGATATGGAGGGAGCACAGCAAATCCTCCCTGGATGAGGCTGCAATCAGCCAGTCGCTCAGGTAAAGGAACACTTGACCCCTGGGTGCGAGAGGAAAGCTGCCACCACCGAAAGACATTTGGTGAACACCTAGGAGCTGAGGAAAGGCCAAAAGGAAGGGCCTTGAACTGAAAATGTTCCTCCTGGAAGCAAAACGGAAGAACTTGCGATGGGATGGTCATATGGGAATATGCAGGTAGGCATCCTGCATGTCCAAGGATCATAAGCACAGACCTTATCTCAGTAGAGGAAGAAGGCCCTGAAGGGAGAGCATTCTGAACCTCTTGTACTACACAAACAGACTGAGGGAGCTGAGATCCAGGATGGGCCTTTGATCGCCCGCTTTCTTGGGCACTAGAAAAGTGGGAATGGTAGCCCATCCCGATTCAGAAGGGGGAAGTTGATTGTATTGCATCCTTTGAAAGAAGAGTGCTTATCTCCTTGCTTACTAGGGGAGATGAGATGGGGAAAAGATGACTGAGGAGGAGATCTGTGGGGGTTGAATTAACTCGATTGAGTGCCAGTTGAGCACCCAAGAGTCTAACATTATCCCTCTGATTCCGCAGGTGGCAAGAGAATCTACCAAATACCAGCTCCTCTGGACCAGAATCAAAAAGGAGGGGGGGCAACAAGTCAGGACAGCAGTCACGGCTCCCCGGGCTTTATAGGCTTTGGCTGAGGAGGGGGCTTTGCTGCTGACATGGCCCTATGCTTATTTTGTTGAGGGCTGATGTCTGCTTTAACTGATGATGGTTTTGGCATTGAAAAGAGAGTTTGTGGTCTCTGGGGAGACTTGTACACGAGATGCACCAGATAGGGCTTGACCCTGGCTCCGAGGTTGGTGAGGATGTCCTCAATATCTCCTCTGAAAAGGACCAACTCTCAGAAGGGTGCATCCTGTATGGCCAACAGAACTCTCAGGAGCCAGATCCAAAATTCGGAGCCAAGTGTGTCATGAGACCAATAGCAAAGGCTGAATCCACGGCCAGCCATATCCACAGCATCATAGGTTGCTCGGAGCAATGGAGTCAGGGAGAGAGTCCAGCTTAGAAGACATCTGGCTTAAGAGGGACTTCTGAGATCCCCATGTGGGCAATGTAATTCAGTGCCCTGATGCCCAAAATAGAGGATGCAAAATATTTTGCCATACTGATCCAGAATATTGGAATCTTTGTCTGGAGGTGGAGCTGAGATGTTTGGGATTCGAGGTCCTGTCGTGAGCAGCACTGATGACCACCGGAATCCACCTTGGGTTGAAGACTGAGGAAGTCCTTACCTTCTGGCAACTGATATAGCCTATCTGCCTTGCAAGCTAGGGTAGCTAAGGAGGAGGGCTAGTCCAGATTGTGGTAACTAAATCTTGGTGAAGCTCAGTCCATGAGGAATGAGTCAGTGAGGCTTCTGCAAAGTCTAAATTTTCCACAAATCTCTGACACTGGATATCCTGCTCCACTGTTTTCCAGTCACAGGCCTCTTGGATTTTCTTGAGCAATTCCAAAAAAGAAGGATCCTCTGGGGGACTTAGGAGAGTCCTTTGGAGTAGGACGTTCTGGAGTGTGAAGTACCCTCCAGAGTCCATTGGTTTATAACTCCATCTGAATTGGAAGACTCCTGTGTACGTCTGGAAGTAACCACAGGAGGGGAGGCAAATTCACTGGTCTAGAAATGTCCACAGGAGGGTAAATTTCTGGGGATGAGTGCCAGTTGATGGTCCTGGTCTGTCGACTGGGACTGGCAAAGGAATGTCCAGCAGACGACTGGGGCCCAGGGTCAGGGGCGCATCAGCTGATGTCTCTCACTCTGACATCAGCTGAGATTTGGCTTCAGCCCACCAAGAGGCCAGGACTGACTTCAAATCCACCTGCAGAGAAGGAGGAGGAGGAGGAGGAGGTGGAGGAGAGTAACCAGATACCCATAAACATGGCTAGACAAAACCGGATGGTGGGTAGCCTGGAACAGGGAAGCCCTGCTTCGGTATTGAGGCATCTGGTATTGTGGCATTGGGTACACCAGCGTCCAGAGGAGGTGGTGCTGGTAGCCCAGGATTGGGTATCCCAAAGGAGGCCCAGCTGGAGGGGCTGACAGGTCTGGCATTGGCCCAACAAGTGGGTCAGAAGGCCCAGAAGGAGGGTCCCCTGGCACAGACCCTGCTGGCAGAGGGCAGTCAGGCTTCAGCATGCCGAAAGACAGTGGCATGGGGACTGTCACCAGGTCCAGCATTGGAGGTTGGGGCATCAGTGGGGAGGACCCTCATGCGGTGGCACCTCCTGGTCCTCAGCCCCAGCAGGGATGGAGGAGCTGACTTCTGGAGGAATCTGAGATGGAGGTACCTTTGACAGCAGCTGATCAGATGTTGGCTGCAGCGATCCCTGAATGTTGGTGTGGCATCAGGTCCGATGGGGATCACAGGCTGTGCGGCCATCGGATTTTACCTGACAGGCGGCTTAGCAGCCTTGTCCAGATGGGAGATGGTACAGCAAGAACCCGACTTGTCAGACATGCTCCTCACCATGGGCCAGGAATCAGAGGTAGCTATAGTAGGAGGCCTCCTTTACCCTGGAGGCCCGACGGGAGGGCCGACACACACCTAGACACTGCCAAGATGGCTGTCAGAGCATTTCTCCGGAGGGGAAGATACCTGAAGGCCCGCGACTCCAGCCGGAGTTGGTGGGGCTGTGGCAGATGAATCCCAGTCCCTGCTTTCTTTTGTCTCACTTCTTCTTGTGGTGACCTCAAGAGTTTGATGCCTGTCGGAGTTTCTTCAATTCTTTCTCCATGGAGGCCATCTTTTTCTTGAGGAGATGGGCTTCAGAGACTGCCACCTCTTGGGGTGGCTGAGATTGAATTTTCAGCAGTGCTCACACTCTTACCGCAGCAGTAGGGGCCCTAGACAGAAGAGGCATAAGGAATGGCCCGTCCTTGTGTGAGAGCTGAGTACCACATGAGTCGCACTTGTTTTATGCGATTCGAGGGTGACGGGATGACATGCACAGCTGGTAAGATTGTACAAATTACAGAAAAGTAGTTAAATTTTTGAAGAAAGGGAAAATGTTTATCCTGGAAATGGCGTATGCTAGCTGCTATTCTTCCGCGAGGTGACTGTATGGAGCTGATGGCGAGAAATAACTGGAGGGAGGGCATGGGGCCACCCCTTTATACTGATGTACACTGGCATTGGTCAGCTGATGTTGGGGGGCAGTCCCTGCCAGAGACTGCTAGCTAGAAGATTTTTCCGTGGGTCCTGATGCTTGACGGCTTAGTCCTATTTCTGAATACCTACTGCAAGAGCCCTCTAAGTAAGAGTGGTTTTCGGACCAAAGGTTGTAGATGCTGGTCCACCAACACTGAGAGTGGCTCAGTAACTCCACCTCAGCCCAAAATAATGGGCCTACTTGGTCGTTTGTCCAGGCCTTGTGTATTTTAGGCAAAACATAAATTACAGGTATTGTGGGGTATGCCACAGTTATAGCTCTATAGTTGACATCAGTAATATACCCTTTTACATATCCTACATCTAGAAGTTCATCTATCCCTGGTTTAAATGTGGAAATACAGCCTCTATTAACCCTGGTATAGAAACTGGTGTCTGAAACCTAGTCCTTAGTATTCATTATGACTATAGCTCCACCCTGATCCGCTGGTTTTATGGTAATCTTTTATTTGCTGATAAATTTTAATAGCTTTAGTTTCTAGAGGACTACAATTAGAGAGATCAGGTTCTTTAGGACCATTACGTACATTTTCCAAATCTAATTTCATTTTTAATAAATGTGAGCACTACAGGTTAAGGGTTGGGCAATACTGAGAGCTAGCCTGAAATCTGGTCTGGTGACTATTAGCCAATTCATCATTGTCATCATTAACACTGTTATAACAACTCTAGCATTTTGATTTGTGTAAATGCATTTAAATGTTGGATTTCTGGCAAATCTCGAAAATTAAACACGTCAATGTCAGAGGTTGGACTCAATGAGAGGCCCTTACTAAGCACTTTCTCTTCATCTGCAGTTAAGACATATTCAGATAAGCTCACAATAGGTATAAAATCAGTGGTGGGAGTCGAGGTGGCATGCCTCAAATGTTGTTGGTCTAATAATCTGTCCTTCTTTTCTTCCATGTCACCCCCCATCCTATTCCTCTTTGCTGGTAAGTGTCCTGAAACCTGGTAACCTGTTTTCTGCTCCTGGTATTCTGAGTGTTATTTACATGGGGACTCTGCTGTGCCCCCCAAGTCCTCCTCTAATAAAGGGTCGATTTCTGACCCATCTGTGTCTGAAGGCTGAGTGGTATAGTCAAGTATTGTACTAGCTTCTCTCCCTGGTTTCAGACCTGCGAGTTCTTTTAAACTGGACTTCAGTTGTTTAGGCATCTGTTCCTGCATACTGTATGTTAATCATAGATTGTGATGGTGGAGAACCCCCGTGTGTGTCAGAATGAGGGTCTGAACCTCTTTTCTCTTAAAACTCCTCTTTTTTTATGTTGGTTCATGCTTGCACGCCAGTCAACATATTGCATTAGTAGCAGATTTGGAGGCGCTCAGTGTTGGGCGAATGCAGGACCGCGCATCAGTAGGTCGTCCCTCATTCCCAATAGGAGCGTGCAGGCACCACACCAGGAATACTTAGTGTGTGAGCACATCTAAGTAAGGGCCACTGCAATGAGAGCAAAGCTAGTCATATGCAACGGCACCTCCCGACGTGCCTTCCCTGGTGAAACATTAAACATGGCGGCACACTGCCTGCCAGAATGCCGACTTGTTGCCCAATCTCCCGTTGGCATGCCCTGAACAAGTTTATTGCGACGGAGGCCCATTCCCCATCGGCATAATGCAGTTCCCCATGTGTTATGTGCCAAGGGGTGCCCAATACCCTCGTCTCTTGCCCCCCTTTAGTATGTGCCGATGGGGTTCCCAACCTCTGTCGGCTAGCCCCCAAACACCAGGTAGCACGGTGGAGCCCACCCCAGCATGCCAAACGCCCTGTGTGTGTGGTGTAAAGTAAAAAAGTCCCAGGATTTTTTTCTTAACCTGCAAAAGAAGAAAACTGTCCTCATGGTCTGTACAGCTCCCTGCCCCAACCTGCACCCACCCTCTGTGTGCCGTGCCTCCCACACACCCCCACCCCATACTTACCACCAGAGCCCAGCGACAATCTTTGTGGACTGGAACGCTGCCTGTACTTTTCAAAGCCGATCTGCAACTGAAGAAATGCCGTAAGCTGTATAAAGGCATAAACAGTGTTTTTCAACCTTGGTGCATATCTCGGCATTTTTGGAAATTTTTGCACCTAATTTTCAACATAGGGTTATTAGGCCTCCTCATGAATTCAGTCACTGTCTGGCGTTATTCGAACATAAAAGGTGATTTCGCAGTCACTGCACGAAATCACCTTTTGGGACTGAGTAATGAAATGACAGTGCCACTGTACATGAGGGGGCTCTCAAAACGCCTGTGTTGCAAATTTGGTGAAGAAAAATCCAAAATGGTTGTTTTATGAGCGCACATTTGCGCTTGTTTCCATGCACATGCGTAACTTCGTGAATTTGTAATATTTTCAGTCCAGATTTTCAAAATTGGCATTTTTCCACACCTCCTTATGAACAGTACAGCTGTCATTTTACAAAGCTTGGTTGAAATGTGTTTTCGGATGTCCGCAGAATAGCGTGGTCGCTGTGCAAAATCAGTTTTCGGACAATTTGAGAAAATGATAGTGACACTGTTCATGACCAGAGGTCCTAAAATGCCTATGTTGAAAATTTGGTGACAAAAGTCCATAAATGACTGTGTTACAAGTGTGCGCTATGTAGTTTCCATGTACCTTGTAACTTAGCAAATTTGTAATATTTTCATGCCAGATTTTCAACACTGGCATTTTTCCACACCTCTTATGAACAGTACAGTTGTCATTTTTCACAGCCCACCCAAAATGTGTTTCCACACCTGTGGCACACAATGGCATGGTGACTGTGGAAATCGACTTTGGGACCTATTAACAAAAATCACAGTGCCACTGTTCATGAGGGAGGTCCCAAAATGCCTATGTTGAAAATGTGGCTAAATAAATCCCAAAAATAATTGGGTTATGGACGGTGATGGACGGTTTCTATGCATGCTCATGACTTAACGAATTTTCATATTTTCACTCCAGATTTTCAGAGTTGCCATTTTTTATGCCGCCATGAACAATACAGTTGTCATTTTCCACATCAGGCCCAAACTGTGTTTTCATCCCTGTGTCGCAAATGACATAGCTGCTGTGCAAAACCACCTTTCAGCTAACAAACCGATTATGCCGCTCTTCATGAGGTGGGCTCACAAAAAGCCTATGTTGAAAATTTGGAATGAAAATACCAACAAATGCCTACAACATTAGGGTTTCCAACTGCTAACACCCCACCCTGTAGAGATTGCCAGGCATCAGGGTTGTGACTTGGGATCATTGGCTGTAATGCTCACGCTTCTTCCATTTCCCCACCCTGCAGCCAGTGACAGGCACGAGGTGTGCCTTGGAGTGTTCGGCCCCTAAAGTTCACCCCTTCTCCTATACTGCACCCATCTCAGCATATTTCCTTATGGAATGGGGTAAGTATAAGACCCCAAAGCACACCACAACACTTGTCAGTGTCTACAGGGTAGGGTGAGGTAAAATGGCAAGAGCGTTATAGCTGACGCCCCAAAGGCACACCCCAGCGCCTGTCAGTCTCTGCAGGGTGAGGGTGGGGTTGGCATCGGATCCATACTTCACTGCCATTCCTATTATGCATCTCTAACTCCTGCACTACAAATGTCAATGCCTGCAAGACAACATTCAGCATTGACAAATGCTTGTCTAGTCTTGTAATAAGTCTGTTACTAACAGCATTTCTTATTCTTCTTTTCCTTATTTTTTTGTCTGCTGACTACAGTGGAATGGACACCTACTACATCATTTCTCTATCCACTCCCTTTCATGCTGTCAAATTTCCTCTTAACCAGACCCTTGTTGGTATACCAGATAAACAGAAGCCTTAGTTGCCAATTCGTATTCAGCTACCTGGCGTGTGTTCACAAGCTCAGCAACACGCAATAGCTAAGAAACAGTCCCGAGAGGTAGAAGGGCTGAGCTGCTCCTTCTCGCAGGTTCACGTAGGTTGCGCTTGTATGTTCACTGCCTAAGAGCGGCTCTGTAAATGTATTTCTAGTCCCAAAATAGGGGTTTATTTAGACAGAGGCAGAGGGTCTCAGTACAGAACCTTGGGTTTGTTTTTGTTTTCGCCTCCCATGTCCAGAGGTATGTTTTTCAGGCAGAAACCTCTGTAAGCAAAGCAGTCTGTAAATGCCTGTCTGAATATTTTTATTTTCCTGATATTGTAATTGTAGCGACTGCTTGTCCCAAGGACTTAACGGCTGAAACTGAGACTTACGGCATTTGCAGTGTGAATAATCATTCCTATGCCTTTAATGCTCTTAAATATTTTTTGACTCTAGGAACATTAGAAAGGAATATAAAAATGATAACATGTTTATGTAGACTTATAGACTTGTAGACGAGGAGCCTCCTGTAGTCTCCTGAAGCAGGAGTCCCTGTTCCAGTCAGTGCCTCCTCCTTGCTGGGTACAATCTCCTATATGGAGTCAACGGAACCTTATTTATTTATTTATTGAATTTTTATGACCGGGTTGGCCCACTGAGCACTAAGGTCCCTTTTCAGGCCAACCTGGGAACAGAAGCAATATAATACATACAATCAGGTGATCCTGAAGCAATACAATTCATACAGTCAGGTGATACAGGGTTACGAAAGTAGACAAGGATAAAAGTACAGGCAATTATTCAAATCATAGACCATAAGTGCAACACTAGAAAGATTTGAGGATTTAAGTCATGATTTAATGTAGGTTAAGGTGAAAAGAGAGGGGGATGGGTGTTATGATTAGGATCGGGGTGATTATCCTATACCCTCACAGTGGCATGAGCTTGTCCCAAGTAAATGGGACTTAAGCCTAATGTGAAAGTTTGGTAGTGAGGGACATTGTCTGCTACTTTTATATGGGTGACAGATGCCCATCAAGAATGAAATGGGTGGAGTTTACTTATAATGTAGCCCCTTTTGTGGTATCTTAAGGTTTTCATTTTCTGTTAAGAGCATTACCTATCTTGTGCTGTTTATTATTGTATATTGTATGTTTTTACTACAATCTAGGATAAGAAAAGGCGGGCTACAGTCAGAGGGTGGGGATTTCTGCTTATAAAAGACTTCAGCCCAGGCTCAGAGATCAGATGTGGTTTTGGAGAGGTCCTGTTAGGATCTCTAACTTAGATCTCCAGTGGGAGATAGAGCACCAGTATGTTAGCTGTTAGCTACTTGACCGTTAAGCTGTGCTTCTTTTCATTATTTTGTTTTGTTTATTATTGACGAAGTAATGCTGATGCGAGCCAAGTATTACTTTATTTGTTTTGTTTTATTTTAATAAAATCACACCTTCTTGGTGTGTTGTACATTAATTGCTGTTTCCAGAGTGATCTGTTTTAATGGGCAGACTAGGTGGGCCAAGCGGTCCTTATCTGCCATCAAATTCTATGTTTCTATGTTACCCACTACACAGACCCTATTCAATTTGTAATCGTTTTCTCCTCGTGAACTTTTTTGTTTATGCTTCAGTTTATATATCATAACGAGTGACCTTGTCATACAATAATTTATTAAATTTAGCAAATTCATCCAGTGTTGCTTGAGATTTAAGCAATGTCTCAACATTAGCTATGTCTATATTTAGTTGTTCACGAGCTGGTTAGGCATGTGTTAATGTTAATTCAATGTTTTTAAAGACACTACTTCCATATTTTGATGCCATTTGGCCATAAACACAGGGTCATCAGTATCATGGGCCAGTTTTGCAAAATGTGAAGACCTCTAGAGTACCGCTTTTACAGTCAAGTAAGCCTCTAGTGTACTTTATGTTCAACAACAATGAGGTAAGAACCATAGCGTGAAATGCCCAAGATATTTATAAGTTTATTTATGTATTTTATAAGTGGGGATTTTTATTTAACATTGTATTTAAGTAACTACATGCTTTTAAACTGAATATGGTAACACTTGATTGGTTGATGTGTCACATGGTTTTATGACATCACTATATTTAACAGGCACTAATTTAAATGAAATTAGATTCACTCTGATGATGCCTGGCAGTGGCTGGGAGAAACATCAGTCTCAGAGTGGCTAGTTCACTAGTCGAGTGGTGCTCAGTTGGTGTGAGTGGAAGATGCATTTTATTTCAATAAAAGGACTTTATGCATGTAATTGGTGTCCTGGTGCTTACTGTTGCTGTGGGTGCTCTTCTACATTTGCCTGCTTACTGCTATTTCATATTGAGCACCACAGCATTGATCCTAGTGCTCCACATCTCCCTTCCTGCTGTCTACATTTTTTGTGGAGCACAGGTTTCTCTGAGTGTTAAGGAGAGTAAAAACAGCAAATACCTGAATTGCAGCAAGTGAAAAGGTTTGTTCTCCTTGCATTTATTTGTACTATACCATGCCATAATGTGCAGTGTCAGTGGCTCAGTAGGTAGCACACTTGCCTCTGAGGCCAGGAGATCAGAGGGCTGTGGGTTCAGTTCCACATCTGGCACTATAGTTAATATCCCAGTACTGACACTGTAGTGCAGCATGAGAGGGTACTGCACTTTGAGGTGCCGCTCTTCGATGAGACGTTAAACCGAGGTCCCATCTACCTGATTGGTGGTGGTTCAGGTGGATGTTAAAGATCCAATGGCACTTATTGAAAAGAGTAAGGGAATTCCCCAATGTCCAGGCCAAATTTCCCTCATTCACTAAAAATACCACCAACAGCTTAATCTGGTTCAAGGTCAGTTGGCATTCATCTGTATCCACCTCCCGGTCGTGCTTGAAAATAGGCAGGATTTGTCTAGTGCACTTACCCGTCAACAAAAAACTAAATAAAAAATAATAGTTTTTCAAACAGCAGCAAAAATTCATTCCTGGTTTTGATATTCACATGTCAACAAGTGGAAGGAATGCTTCTGGAAAATGGGCAATCGAGGGTCCAACTGAAACTGTCATGCCGACGCATACCGATTGGTGGAGTTGCCGATCAAATTTATTCTAGAACTGAGATAGGAATCTGGTTCTACAACAGAATGCCACCACCGTTGAACCAGCTACTGAAGTTGAAGCAAGAACTCTCTTTAGAAATCTTGAAAACTTGTCCTAAAGGTAGGGGATGTTTTGGCACAAAACTACACTAGAGGCTTACTTGACTGTAAAACTGGTACCATGAGGCTTTTGCATTTTGCAAAACAGGCCCATGGTACTGATGACTCCTGTGTTTATTGCCAAATGGCATCAAAATATGGAAGAAGCGTCCTTCAAAAAACATTGAATTAATATTAACACATGCCAAACCAGCTCATGAACAACTAACTATAGCTAATGCCGAGACATTGCTTAAATCTGGAGCAACACCAGATGAATTTGCTAAATTTAATAAATTATTGTAAGACAAGGTCATTCATTATGGTATACAATTGAAGAAGCATAAACGAAAAGTTCTCGAGGAATGAAAAGGATTTCAAATTGAATATGGTCTATGATTGGCATATGAAGGAACAGATGCCTAAACAACTGAAGTCCAGTTTAAAAGAACCACAGGGTCTGAAACCAGGGAGGAGAAACTAGTACAATACTTGACTATACCACTGGGCCTTTAGACATAGATGGGTCAGAAATCGACTCTTTATTAGAGGAAGACTTGGAGGAAACACAGCAGAGTCCCCTACAGGTACAGAACACTCTTAATACCAGGAGCAGCAAATGGGTTACCAGATTTCAGGACACTTACCAGCATAAAGGAAGAGGATGGGTGTGTGTGTGTGGAAGAAAAGGACAGATTATTAGTCCAATAACATTTGGGGCATGCCATCTCTACTCCCACCACTGATTTTATACCTATTGTGAACTTATCTCAATATGTCTTTTTTCACTTTAAATTGTTTATTTTTAAAATCAAAAAAGGGTACAGTGCATCAAGTACAAATTTCCATCCAGTATAATGTAAAGAGAGGTAATTGCTTTCAAAATGTAGATTAGTACTACACAGCCAGTCTATTTGCTGTTATACTATTATTAATGCAAGGCATTCAGGAAGCACATTATCAAGATGGTAAAGACATAACTCTAGACCCGTGGTCCACTAGTTCCATAGTCCTGGGTAAGTTCTGGAGGTGGGATAGGCAGAAAATAAAAAGGTTGGGGAATGTTTCAGTGTTAGCGGTGGCAGGCAAATGTTAAAGAGGGAAGCCAGACTCTGACTATATCTACCCTAAGGGGTCATATCTGGTCTGTGAGGGGCTATATACAGGAGCCAAATGGTCCATATATTAAATGTAGGAATGTTATTTTGAAGTTTTGCTGTAAGACACTCCATTTTGTAGATATCATAAATGGTGTTTTCACAAAGCTTGATTTCTGGGGTGAGGATTGGAGCCATAATCTCGTTATAACTTTCTTGGCATCAATTAGCAGGAACCCACCAGTGAAATGTTATGTTTCTGTTTGAAATGCCTTGGAAAATTCAACAGGAGGGTAACTTCAGGCATCGGATCTCCCATTTCCAGAAAAAGATCCACAAGACCCATCCCACTTCCCCAAAAACTTAGTCATAACAGGACAAAATCAAAGCACATCCGCATGGGTTGCCATCTCACATCCACACCCTCCAACATGATGGGATCCCTAGAGCGGTTATATTTGGCCATAATTTGAGGTGTTCCAAAAAAAAAACATGACACTACCTCTAGCTGTACTTCTCTCCAGGTCGGTGAAGTTATTTTATGTTGTCTTCACCAAATATTAAGCCAGTCTGAAGGGGAAAAGTATACATTAGGTCTGCCTCCTAGTTGTCTTGAACTACTTCCTTCAAAGATGATGGAAATTGTAGCAGAGCTTTATAGAGGCAGGATATCAAGTGTCTTGGGTTTGTTTCCAGTTGCAATAGAATTAATAAAGAGAAGAAAGGAGGAATTTTCAGTCCAGAGATGTCCAACCCCAAGGTATAAGACATAAAATGTCGAGCTGGAAATATTTAAACAAGTCACCATTCAAGGCCAAATTCTGCCTGAAGTTGTGAAAAGATTTGAATATCCCATTCTGATAAAGTTGGTACCTTATACTTCAACCCTTTATCCATCCATTTAGAAAAGTGGCATTGAGCTTAATAGGCTCAAAGGTCCTGTCTAGTAGGGCATGCCTATCCAGCTCTTCCCTGCTCTATTCTCTGGGTGTTGAAGGAACCTCAGCAATACAGTATGCAGTCTAGTGGTATAAAGGGATCAAGAGGAGAATTTATAAATTCTATCAGGTTGGAAGAGCCATTTTTCATTTAGAGGAAGGGAAGTTGAAAAGCGCCCCCAGAAGACCAAGTAAGAATATGTGCAGTCAGCATATTTAAAAAGATTTGAAGAGCCGGCCCCCAATCCTTTGGGATCTGTAATTTTGCTAATGCCACATGAGGAGGCCTACCCTGCCATAGAAAATGGGAAATAACCCTATTCCAGTGGGAAAATTCCTTGTCTAATGGGAAATATGGTATATATTTTAGCAGATACAGTATCTACGGTAGAATAACCATTTGTATGGTTTGCATGCTCTGTATTAACGATATAAGGAGTGCAGTCCAATGAATTACATCCTCTTTAATTTGTCCATACAGAGAATCATAATTTAAAGAATAGGTCAAGTATGGATTGATGGGACAAGGATTCCCAAATATTTTAATTTTGAGCATTGCCACTGGTAGGGAAAAGCTTGCTGTAAAGCTAATGATGGAGAAAGTGAAACAAAAGGACCTCTGATTTGGTTGGTTAATCTTATAGCCTGATAAGTCGTCTACCAACTGTAAAGCTTCTGACAATGCTGGCAAAGAAACTTCTGGTTCAGTGTGGTAAAAGTAAATTGTCTGCGTAATGCAATTTTATGAAGGGTATCCTGAGGGTGTATCCTTGAAGTGAGGAAGCTGACACAGGTATTGAGTGAGGGGCTCGATATAATGCAAACAATATGGGAGAGAGGGGCAACCAGATCAGGTGCCCTCTGAAGAGGAAAGTGGAAAAGCTGGACCCATTTATCTTTACAGTAGCTACAGACCAATCATGTAAACTCATCAAGACATCTAGAAAAGAATGGAAAGCCCAACTTTAACAGGGCCTCCCGGAAAATGTCCAGGAGACCCTGTCAAAAGCCTTCTGGGCATCTAGACTTAAAATCATAAGGGTGTTCCAAGAATGAGCATGATTTATGATAATACAAAATCACACATGCCCGCACAATGCAAAGCATCATGGGCTACATATGCAACTCACCACAGAATGTTATGCTGGTCCAACTTTAAGCAGAATTGCATGGTGCCGAAAGGCCTCTCACACAGTTTGCAAAGGGTGCTAACAGAAGACATAGACACGTGTTTACGTCCTACCAGAACTCATCAGCATGCCTCGTCTGTTTGACACCCCAGTGGAATGGACCAGCTACCCTAAGACAGTGTGTCTTGGATATGTTGTGGTGAACCCATTAAAATAAAAAACTATTTAAAGACAAAGAACCTCTGTGCGCAAACACTGAGGCAAGGGTTACCCTAAAGGGCATTTGGCTGGGAAGCCAAGTTTCAAGAAAATACAAAATCACACATGCCCATACAATGCAAAGCATCATGGGTTGCATATGCAAATCACCACAGAATGTTATGCTGGTCCAACTTTAAGCAGAATTGCATGGTGCGAAGGCCTCTCACACAGTTTGCAAAGGGTGCTAACAGAAGACATAGACATGTGTTTTGTCCTACCAGGACTCATCAGTATGCCTCGCCTGTTTGACACCCCAGTGGAATGGACCAACAAGTATGTTTAATGTTGCTGGTAGTTTGCCTTGTTTTAATAAAACCAGAACTACCAGGATGGAGAAGTATGGAGAGAATGTCATGTAGTCTGTGGGCTATAATGCTTTTATATATTTTATAATCCTGATTTAGAACTGATATTGGGTGATAAGAGTTGCATGCTAATACTGTTTTTCTGGTTTCAGGATAGCCGATATGGTGGCATAATGCCATGAATCTAGGAAAACCCTATTGGATTTCCCTCAGAGACAGCAGCTAAGAGAGGGTCCTTAATTAAATCAAAGCCTTTTATAAAATTTGGCTCCATAGCCGCTGGGACCCGGACTCTTCCTATTCTTAAGATTCTGAATAGTTTACTAACATACGAACATATGAAAATGCCAGCAGAAACAGGCCTCAAAGTCTATCAAGTCTGCTCAATTGTGCAGCTAGCCCCTTAAGTCACAGCTGCACCACCCTCCCCATCCCTTCTCATCACTAACCCCCTCACTCTGTTCCAACCCTCTTAAAACTGTGCAGCATCCTACAGGACACCACCTCCTCTGGCAGAATATTCCACCTGTCCACCACCTGTTATTTGGAAAAAATGTCTCAATTTAACTCCTGAATCTCTCCCCCACCCACCTCAGCTGAAGCCTTCTCATATCCCTCCTCTTCTAATCTGGAAAACCTCAGTATTGGTCTTGTTAAGTCCCTTTAGTTCAAGTTCAAGTTTATTGGTTGGCAACAATGCTATTACAAATAATTAAGTAAATAAAATAAAAGAGACAAACAGTAAAAGTATTCAGCTTACAAGATGACATAAAAAACTTGTTATACATTAAAATGCTGACTGCTTGTTTCATAAAAGCAGTTATGGACTTGTAGTGATCTAGATAATAAAATCATTTAAAGCTTATAGAATCTGCAACAAAAGTTTAACCTTTGCTGTAGTGGCCCCAAAGTTAACAGGCGCCTAATTATTCAAAAGACAGAGTTTCATACAGACAGGTAATAGTTATTGGATTGCACCTGATGGTACTTTTACTGACAATCCTAGATTAATCGTGAATGGACATCTTGCAGTTTTAATTAGGACTTGTTGATACTGTATCTATGATTATTCTCTGTGCTCAGCCTTTTAAATGATCAGTTTAGAATTATCCAGTCAGATGAAGCCTTCTGGTCAATTATTGTAAGAAAAGAGACCACGGAGTCAAAATTATGGATCTGCATTTGTGAGTAGATAAGTCAATAATTGTGTTGGTTGGTAGGATTGTGAATTCAGTATATTGCCCAGTCAAATGGACCATGCTTTCTCATATTGGGGCATAGGATCACTAGGTGCATTAGGTTGTCTTCTCCCAAGCTACACTTACACCTATATTCCTTGATATAGACCCATTTTTTGTTACTCTCAAATACCTCAAAACGGAACCTGGTAAGAAGGGTCCTCTCCTGAGGGAGTGTAGGATGTGGAGGTACTCTTCAAACTTGTGTTCTCTTGTTTTTGATATCCATGGGCATGCTTTGGATAATCGGCAGGCTCTAGGTTCTTTTGGACAAAATTATCTTTAATTTTGTTTATTATAGCCCTTTAGGTATTTAAAGGTTTCAATCATATCCTCCATCCCTTCTTTCCTCCAGGTAGTACATGTTCAGATCACCTAGCCTAAACTCATGGACTTTCCCTCCAGTCCCTGTATCATCTTTGCCACTCCGCTGTACCCCTTTCAACAATTTGATGTCCTTTTCAGGAATAGGTACCAGTACTGCATGCAGTACTCCAGGTAGGCCCTGACTAGAGACCTGTACAGGGGAGAATCGCCTCTATTTCTGGAGGAGACACCTCACTATAGACCCCAGCATCCTGTTGGCTTTTGTTGCCGTCCTCCTACACTGAGCCAAGTTGTTCATGCTGCCCATTATAACACCCCAGATCCTTTTCCTTCTTGGTTTCCAGTTGTTCCCTCCCAGCTGATAGCTCCTCTCCTAGTTCCTAGCTCCATTTGTAAGATTTCCAAAGGGCTATGGGGCTCATCAGCCACTGAATGTGGATCTTACTTAAAGTAGGGAGAGAAAGCCTACAGAAAAACTGTTGAAGTGTGCTTGAATCTGGTGGGGAAGGGGCAATGTATAATTCTTGACAGAATCTATGAAAACCTCCAACATTTAAGGAGTAGAATAATCATATCTCCGAATAGAGCCCTAACCTTGGTTACAGTAACCAACTGTATCTGTCTATGGAGGCAGCAGGCCAACAGCCAGGATGCTCGTGCACCCATTCATAGTATCGTTGACTGAGCCAAAGCAGGGCCTGTTCTGTGAGCCATCAACAATTTCTAAATTTTAATTTGGGATTGTAACAGAAGGGTCTGTACCAAATGGTCTCCCTGCATGTGGGCATGTTGAAAGGAATTGTTTTTCCTGCAACTCATGCAGATGGGATTCTGCCTGTCGCCTTTTACGAGTGGCATATGACCCCTTAATACCGATTTTATAGGTGTCCCACAGTATCCGAGGTGTGACACCCAAGGTAGCATTATCCTGTACAATTTCCCAAGTTTTCTTTTAAAAGCCTAGAAAGGCTAGGGTCCTGAAGTAGAGAATTATTATAACAGTATTTTTTTTTTTTGATGGTGCATCAAAGATGGTTTTAAACAGATCAGAGCATGGTCAGAAAGTACATTATGAATATCTGCCTGATGTATCAAGTCCTGATGCTCACTATCAGTCCAGAAGTAGTCCAACCTAGAATAGTGATGATGGGGAAAGGAGTAAAACGTGAAGCGGCATTGCCCAGGATGTAGATGCCACTAGGTATCTACCAAGCCTAGGACATGAAAAGAGGTGCGAAGATGTTTTTGGCCTGAGGACATGGGGGCAGGCCTTGAAATAGAAGTATCCATTTAGGGATACATCAGACAGTTGAAATCACCTCCTATGATCAACAACCCCCTTTTATGGATCGTAAGTACATCAAACAACTGCTGAATAGCAAGCATCTGTCCCAGGGGATATAGAGGCATCTGAATATATCTTAACTACTGATGAAGAGAAGTGCTCAGAAAAGGCCTCTCATTTAGTCCAACCTCTGACATTGACTTCTTTACCTCTTGTGTGGATTTACACACAAATTCACCAGAAATCTAACATTTAAATGTATTTACACAAATCATACTGCTAGTGTAAACAATGTTAATGATGACAATGATGGATTGGCTAATAGTCACCAGACCAGATTTCAGGCTAGCTCTCAGTATTGCCCAACCCATAATCCTGTGGTGTCCACATTTATTAAAAATGTGAGTTAGATTTGGAAAATGTATAATGGTCCTAAAGAACCTGATCTGTCTAATTGTAGTCCTGCAGAAACTAAAGCTATTAAAACATTTATCAGCAAATAAAAGATTACTATAAAACCTGCTGATAAGGGTGAAGCTATAGTCATAATGAACACTAAGGACTACATTTCAGAGATCACGAGACAACTCTTGGGCACCAATTTCTATACCAGGGTTAATAGAGGCTGTATTTCCACATTTAAACAAGGGCTAGATGAATTTCTAGATGTAGGATATGTAAAAGGGTATATTACTGATGTCACCTATAAAGCTATGACTGTGCATACCCCACAATACCTGTAAGTTATGCTTTGTCTAAAGTACACAAAGGCCTGGACAAATACTAGGTCAGCCCATTATTTTGGGCGAGGGTGGGTTACTGAGCTTAATTTCAATGTTTGTGGACCAGCATCTACAACCTGGTCCAAAACTCTGATCCATAAGTCCAAGACTCCACAGAAATCATTAACCTGATGGAGGACCTGGACATGGATAATTGTTTTTTTGCCACAGTTGATGTGGAATTCATTATATACACTCTTACCACATGAGGAAGGTCTAGAAGCCATTGACTTCTTTTTAGATATTAGGTCAGAAGAATAACTGAATTTCCAACACATTTTTGGTTAACCTAGCAGAAAAGTCCTCACTAATAATGTATTTAGGTTCCAGAACCGCTTGCACTGATTGACCAGGGTAACGGCAATGAGGGCCACTATGGCTCCCGACTGCAGCAAATTTGTTTACAGATAGGAGATTCAGCACCTGTATAGCACCACCACAAATCCATTTTATCACATGGTGGATTTGTGGCAGCATTTTATTGATATTCTCATCATATGGAAAGGCAGCATTGATGATTTTGAGAAGTTTATACATTGGATGGAAAGCACTAGTAGCTGTCTCAGGTATAAGTATATGATACACCCAATGGAAATTACATTCTTGGATCTAAAATCTATCACAATTGTAGGGGTGAAGTATGCACCACTTTATTTAAAAATCCACGTGACCGTAGCAGTTTGTTGCATTTTGAAAGCTGACATCCTTACTACATTAAATTCAATATACCAAAGGGACAACTAGTGTGTACACTTAGAAATTGCACAGAAAGGGAAGAATTTATGGTGAAATGCAGCACTCAAGTTAAAAGATTTAAAGATGGGGTATAGCAACAGAAGCATACTCATTGCAATATAGAGTATAGAAAACATGGACAGACCACAGGTGTTACAATATGAATAAGCCAAAAGGAACACATTTGCCTCCTGCCCCTTAGTCACTACATACTTAAGTAGGACTACATAGTGAGGACATTATATGCAACTGGTCCATTTTCCAATTGAATCCAAACTAGATAACCTTATGAAGGAAGGTTCTAAAATTATGTTCAGAAAATGCAGAACACTGCGAGACATGGTAGTGTCTAACATCATGCCTGGTCCAGAACCTGCTAGAAATTGCATCTTGGTCTTCCTCCCAGGGTACTTCAGATGTGGGAGGTGCACCTATTGTGGTTATGTGCACACATGTCATATGTTCACTAACCCCGAACAGGATCCACGGTTGCAATTAGACATTTTATTAATTATGACACAAAAGGAGTAGTGTATCTTCTAAACTGCAATTGTGGTAGTTACTATATTGGACGTACTACATGTAATTTTAAGACAAGGATAGGTGAACATGTTCACGCACTGGCTAGAGTTGTTAAACACTTATGCCATAGTGAAGCATGTTAAAAATAAACCACAAGGTACACATACGATTGACTTCACAGGCATATACATTGTTACAGTGGGTCTGAGAGGAGGTGACATTGAGAAAAAATAGGCAGAAAAGAGACTTGTTGATTCATGAGCTAGGAGCAAGGAGAAATGATGGACTGAAAACATTGATCTGGCATCATTTCTGAAAAGATTCAGAACAAGTTAAACTATAACTTCTCAGAATTAATATAAAGGTGGTGATTTCCCAGTCCAGTTCCAGTTTATGTATATTTTCAGATTAAATGCCAGGATATTGTTTGTGGATATGTGAGCAAATGAAAGCATAGTACATAGAGATCTTGTCTGTTTGTCAATACCTGGCTGATATAATACGTGATTGTCAATACATGTAGTGCCTGGGCAGTAACATGCAGAATAGAAGGACCACTGTGCTATTAAGTATATGCAACAATAGCCTGATGGCACTGAGGGCTGAGGCACTGGACACCCACCTCATGCTACACTGGTGACCCAAGGTTCAGGAAAGAGCAAGGCCACCTAGGCTTGGCAGGGTTGGAGAAGGATCGATCATCTGAAGAACTGCCCTCCTTCTCTGGGGGATACCAGCAGTCAGCATGTGACTGCCCCTAGTGGAAACTGAAGCACACCACTGATGCTGCAGAATATGGGCAGAAGGAGGCAGATGCCGTGAAGAGCGCCAGATGGAAGAGTGCGCACCCTTCCATTAGCATCATTGCACCCCCTCCCACAGGGAACCACAACACCAACAGAAAATCCTTGGCAGCATGAAGGCTGCTCTCCAGCACCACCATGGTCCTGTGCAAATTATCTCCTCCTGGCCTCCACGGTGGTGGGGTACGCACTCCGCCATGACACAACCAGGTAGGGCAGTGACGGGAGGTTAGAGCTCTGCCTGGGACCAGGGTGACAGCCGGACTAGCTGGCAAAGATGGGGGAAGGAACCAAAGGTACAACCTCTCCAGCCGTGGAGAAAGATAAATAATCAAAAAAAAAAAAGGGCAACAATGAATTTATATATTTTCAGTGTAAAACATAAAGTTCAACAACTATGATAAGAACCATAGCATAAATGCCCAAGATATTTATAAGCTGCTTATGTATTTCACTAAGTGGAAATTTTTATTTAGCATTGTATTGGATTAAGTAACTACATGCTTTTAAACTGAATAGGTTAATACCTGATTGGTTGATGTGTCACATGGTTTTGAGACATTGCTATATTTAACAGGCACTAACTTAAATGAAATTAGATTTACTTTGATGCCTGCAGTAGCCAGGGAGATGTGTCAGTCTCAGAGTGGCTAGTCCACTAGTCTAGTGGTGCTCAGTGTGACACTTAGACAGCTGGTTCTGATTACTCTATGATTTTGTAATATAAAAAATGTAGTATGATTGTCTGTCATGAGAAATCCTGTGTTTCTGGATGCCCCCCAGGTAACACTTCAAAGGACAGGATATGTTAAACAGCAGATGTCTGTAATGTGATTAACTTCCAAAGACTCACATTTTATGGTCTTGTTGTTGAGCTGTGGTTCTTTGAAGGCCAGGAACTAAAATATCCATTTTATGATGTCTTCAGAGAAAAGAACAGTTTATTTCACCTGGTGTTACAAAGCATATTACACATCAGTGAGATCTGGCAGAGTTAGTCATAGAAAGTCCTTTGATGTCTTTGAAAAGCATGAAAACACACTAGATCAAAGAGGAGCAGGAAACCACTCCAGATCAAAGAAACATATTGGAAATGAGATTTTGCTTATGTCATCTTATTTAAAATACCTCCTGAGTGATAAGACATCCTGGTTGTATAATGTTTAATCAAACAGAGGAGGAGCTGGGTGACCTCATGGAGGAGGCAGGTTCAAAAACAGTTTTTAATTATGCTGTGGCTGACCTTTAGAGACATTCTTGTTTGGACTCTGAAGTAACAACATCTACTTCAAGCACTGCTAGAAGATATACAGTACATTAGATAGACCAGTCTAATTGTCTGAGGTAGGAATTTGTTTGCACTTTAAAACCGTGTTCTTAAGTGATTGTATGCTTTTGTGATGTATTGTTCTGTCTTTACATGTTTCATTTTATCTATTTTAAAGTAAACCTCTATTTTAAAGAGACTTTTGGTGTGCCTTCGAAATTCTTTCTTTGACAAGTGAAGCATACATGGTTAAAGTTGACACTGTGCATAGCTTAATGGTAATACCAAACTGGGAAAAGGTAAGAGTTTATCTGAGGTCTTTCATAGAGGTTTTAAGGGTTCATTTTGTACACCTGGTTAGGTGCCTGTAGGAGAAAGATGTCTGGCATCCCCAAGAGCAGAATTATCTGAGCCTGTACATTGGGTATGCTAGCAAGAGGTTCACAGTTTGAATCCTCCAGAACTTGAGACCAAAGGTGATTCAAACCCACAAAACAGACAGGAGGGTTACCCTGTTCTGTTCCTGTTCATAATACTGCACTCAAAGGTTGGCACTGTGGCAGAGGGCCTGACCTGGGAGGGGGTTGTGACACTCAGCTGGTGTGAGTGGAAGATGCACTTTATTTCAATAATAAATGACTCTATACATGTAATTGGAGTCCTGAGTGCTTACTGTTGCTGTGGGTGATCATTTCACATTTGCCTGCCTACATTTAGAAGATACAAACTAACACAGACGGAGGGGAATAGGAAAGTTACCAGGAGAAGCAAATGGAGGCACAGAAGGCTTGTTAGGAGTGCAAAGGCACAAATGGAGGAAAAGACTACCAAATCAGCAAAAGAGGGATAAAACATTTTAGGTACATAAGTGAAAAGAGAAAGACAAAGGAGGGATAGTAAGGCTGAAGGATCAAGGAGGTGGTAGTGTGAGGAGGACCACCTAAAGGCAGACATATTGAGCAAATACTATATTCAGTGTTGAAAGAGGAGGGGCAGGGGACAAGTCAGGGTTAAAGGACACGGCATTGGGGCAGCAAGGTGGACATAAGTCCTTTTACAGTGGAAAGGGTCCTTAGGGAACTAACAATGCTAAAAGCTGGACAAGGCCAGAGGGTGGTGGTAAATGGGACCCACTCTGGAGTAGGCAAAGTGACAAGTGGGTGCCAGAGGGGTCAGTACTGTGCCCAGTCCTCTTCAATGTCTCTCAGTGGCATTACTGAAAGACTGGGTGGAAAGGAATGCCTCTTCGGGATGACACGGAACTCTGTAACAGAATGAACACACGGGGATCTAAAAAACTTGAGAAATGGTCAGAAAATTGACAAATAGGTTTCAACACAAAAAGTGCAAAATAATGCATATGGAGCACAAAACCCCAGGGCAACATACAAAATGAGGGGAGGTACTGACATTGACAGACACAAGTCAGAAAGGAACCTGGGGTGACTACAGATGACCTAGAGGTTACAAAACAGTGTGATGAGGCAGTGGGGAAGGCTGGCCGGATGTTAGGATGCATTGGCAGGGGTATCACCAGCAAAATTAGGAAGGTAATACCCTGTACAAATCACTCCTAGAATACTGTGTGTACAGTTCTGGAGGCCTTGTCTTCAATAGGACATAGCTAGAGGAGGCAGTTCAGAGGAGGACAACCAAAATGGTGCAGAGGATGCAAGTGAAGACCTATGAGGAAAGGCTTAAGGAACTGAACATGGACTCCTGGATGATAGGAGGAATAGGAGGAGGATATGATAGAAACATACAAATACCCTCACAGGGAAAAATAAGTACAGGAAGGCAGCATTTTTCAAAGGAAAAGATGCTCTAGGACGTGGAGTCATGTTATGAAATTGGATGTAGGGATGTTCAGAGAAAATGTGAGGAACCACTTCTTCACTAAAAAGAGTGGTAGATGAGTGGAACAGCCTACCAGCAGAGGTGGTGGGTGGAAAGAGTTACAGGATTCAAGAAAATAGGATAGGTACAGAGGGCTCTTGAAGTAAAAAAAAAGGGGGACTCAGAGGCAGAGTATGGTCTACAGTGTCATGGTAGGACAAGGAGAGAAAATAGGGCAGATAGGTGGGCTTTGAGGCCCCTATCTGCTGACAACTTCTATGTTCTTTTAGTGTATTGGACCCTAGTTTGTTTCTTTATT